>JABUQX010015657.1:2500-47500 GCA_015478945.1 Trachelipus rathkii | reverse complement strand
CTACTTAAATCAACATTTCATAACAGGTATAATACCTATACTATTTATAATATATATTGAAACCTAATATTTAACACATATATTTTTAATCATAACATTAGTATCTATAATTATCATATGACTCAACGAAATAAATTGATAATATACGTAATACAAAAGTTCAATAACATTAACCATAACAATTCAATAACACATATCAGATAAAGTATTATATAATCAAAAATTTTCATATATCCTTACCTATAACTATATCAAAATCCAACGAATTAATTTAGCAATAACATAAAAATATATTATACCTTCACTAAGCAAATAGATAAACTTATAAATGAGAAATACGTATATAAATATATACTTTATACTAAATAAACCCGGCGTACACTAATAATTAAATCACCAGCCCTTAACAATTAGTTAACAACTATTGATACAATAAAAGCTAACAATAGGGGAAGTAATAAATAAGATTTTCTATTATTTTATATTATATAAACAATATATATTATTTTCAAATTGTGTAAATGTGATTGAGCGTTATTATATATATAACATTAATAATGAATATTTATGTTTATTATTATTATAATTAATATAATATATATATATATTAAGTATATTAATATAATATATTAATATAATAAAAATATATATAATATATATATATATAATATATATATATTGATATTATTAATTAATATAATATATATATTAATAATATATATAATATAAATATATATATATAATATATAATATATATATACTTAAATAATAAGTAGTATCACAAATGATATATAAAGCCCATAAAAGTTACCACTTAATAATAAATATGTGCGACACCGTATGACGCAGTAGAGTGCCACTTGATATCTGCTGTATCACCTATCGCCACCTCCTTCCTAACTATGTCTTGAGAGACCCGACGCCTATCTCTCACAGAACAATCCTACCAACTATAGTAAAAATATAACACTACTTATATTCCCTAATATATTTTATCTCATTTAAATGATTTAATTCAACTTCCACGGAGATAGTCTATTAAAAATTTTAATAAATTTCCATCTTCAACCCCAATGATTTATAACTATACCCAATAAATATCAACATCAATAAAACGTAAAGCTATTATTTACCATATTTAAACAAAATATAAATATTTCGTCATGCCCAGTGTTTAATTTTTTTTTTAGAAAACCCTCAATAAAATATAATACTTCACCCGTTGTATATATATAATAACAATTAATGTTTTTATACTTTAGCTACTATATATATAACACCTGATACCATAATCTAATAAGCTCTTGCTATAATTTAACCCTTTTAGTATACTACTTGTAATGTTTTGATGATGGAAAATCAATTTTCCCATAAAACTGATCGACTCAAAATTCTTATATATGTATAGTGAGGAGAAAAATTTTTAAATGTTATTTTAGATATAGTTTATATTAAGAGTGCAATATAATAACACTTTATTAAGTTATATAAAAACTCTCAGTCATAACTGGATATAATTATAACTATTAATAAAAAAAATTTCATTATCTGTATGTCATATACTTATATGGTTCTAAGCGTAATTAATTTTTAATATATCTAAAATTTATCATTAGATTTTATATATATTATTAATTATATTATATTTAATTATTATTTATATATATATTATTTTTCAACTATTATATATAACTCAATTAGTTGAATTTAAATCAATATTGTTAATTTAAGATTTACTATTAATTATTATTATTATTATTATTATTATTATTTATATATATTATTATCCATTATAATTATTATCATATTATATTTATTATTATTATAATTTATTTATTATTTACAATATTATATATAATAATATTATAAACTATTAATATAATTATATATTAGTTTATATATTTATTACAGTTATAAATTATACAATAATATATATTTAAATTTTATATATTATTATTTGATTAATAATATGATAATTTAATATATATAATGAGTATATATATATTTATATATATTATGATAATTATTAATTATATTTATATATTATATTATTTAATTATATTATATTATTTAATTATATATATATTATTAATTTTATACTGTTATATATATATATAAATATAATCTATATATAATTATAATATTGTTATAATGTGAGAAGTGTTTAATCATCATTAATTAACTGTAGTTTATAATATTTTTAAAATATTATATTAGTTACTTAAACTAAAAGTGTAGTTAAGTTTTGGAATCAGTAGATTATTAAAACATTTTCTTAATTATTATTATTATTAATTAATTATTATTATTATACTATTAATATAATTATTAATTATTATACCATATTATAATATATATATAATTATTTATTAATTAATATATTATTATTATTATATATTAATTATTATTATTACTATATTATATTATGATATGATTATTTAATCTAGATCAGGTTCGGAGAGGAAGTTTACTGTATTGTGATTTATAATTAGTAAGTGTGGATTCTGAGTCGCATGTTTATATATGACAGTATAATACTTTGACTCTATAGATTTGATATATTAATAATATGTGAGTGTATCTGTAAAAATTAGTATATTATATATTATCTAATAATTTCACAATCTTACTATAAAAGTCAAAGAAAGTTATATAATATTTATATTAGATTTAATATTCTTTTTTTTATCTATGTCTATTTATTAATATATTACTTTATTATTTTATAATATTAATTATAAATTTTAAAATATACCTAACTTTCACCTATGTTAATGTTTACTATAATATTTACTTATTTCTACTAATTATATATTATTAATATATATCAATGGAATCTCAATTTTGTTAAATTATTACCAATGCAACCTAATATTATGGTTACTATATCTGACTACAAAAGGTTTTGTTTATGCGTAATTCTAATAATTACTATTGAGTGTTCAGTAAATTATCTCAACATATTATTTTATGATTTCAAAACTTCTGAAGTTATCTTCATAATTTTATTATTATCTTAGAGATTAGATGTCTCACAAACATTAATTTATTTTCCTCAATTGTTTACCTTTATTCATGTCTCATTCTTAGATTAATATTACTCTCCGTATTATTTTATTATGAATTTATTCATATTATTAATAATCAATTATTTTATGACTATTCATCTATTACTATTTTAGATTAAGTAATAAAATTGTATTTTCGTTGATTTTTTCTATTATTAATATCAGAAAGGAGATTGATTATAACCTTATTTAATGGATCATAATAATAATATAAAATTAATATAATATAAATTAATTATTTAATACTAATAATAATTTTAATATAATAAGTCTAAGTAGTTTTTATAATTAATAAGAGTAGAATTAATTAAATATGATATAAATCTATTTCAACATCTTATTTATCTAATATCTTGTCTTCCAGCTACTAGTTATCAGAGAGAACGTTTTCTTACTATCTCTTTTCTCTTATTTTTTTTTTTTTTGCGCATTTACTTACCTGAATAATTCTAATTTTAATAATAATATTGCACCTATGTATAAGTTCAGTGTGTTATGTTATAGTTATTATGACTTTGTTATATTTATTCTACTAATATCTAAATTATAAGATATATTAATATATTAAGCAATTATTTTAATAGTACATCACTCATTATAATATCTAACACTATCGAGCACTTATGCATATATCATAAAGATTAATACAGTAAGAAGAGGATATAATTATTCTCTCACCTCTATTAAAGACTAATCAAAATAAATGTATTTACTTCAAATTATATATAATTTATCTAAAAATAAATAATAAAAAACTTTTTATCTATGTTTAATATATATATAGATAATGCATAAACAAAATTATAATATAATAGTAACACGGGAAATAAAATATGATTTAATAAAATTCGGATATAACATTATATTATTCACAGACTCATGTATTATAAAAGAATAACTTAATATAAAAGTTAGATACTACATATATAAACAGCAGTGAATAAAAATCATTTTTTAATTACAAATAAAATCTAGTAATTATAATATAATAATATAGATAATAGTTATATTAATTATTATTATTTATTAATTATATAATTATTGATATTATTATATTTAATTAATAATTTATATATTATAATTATTATATTATTATTATTATTAGATATTATTTATTATTTATATATTATTATATTATTATTATTATTATTATATAAGTTATTATTATTTTAGTATTATATCATTATGCTAATTATCAATTATCATTAATCTAATTATATCGATTCATATATTATGTTATTTAATATAATTAATATATTATATATTTTATATATTTATTATATATATATTATTATCTTAATTATTATTATTATAAATTAACTAAATATATATAGATATATATAATATTAATATATTATATATATATATATTAATATATATTATATAATTAAGTAGCGATGTACACTGTACAGTTTAGTTTTAAATCAGTATCTAAAATAGTCACAAAGTACGATGAGTACTTATACGTTTATATCTTTTTAGTGTTCGCTAACTTTAAAATCGTAAGCTGAGTCAATTACCCTACTAGTCACATAAAATATTTTTGCTAGTACTAAATTACAAATCATACAATGAGATCGCCTCACTGCAGCATACCTTTGTATATAGTATAGATAAATAAATTCTGAGGTCACCTGTCAAATAATACAACCACTCTCGAGAGCCAATTGTTTATGTAGGGAAACAATTATACTCTATCACTAGCAACTCGATGCTAGAAGAGCGCATGAGAAAGCTTCTAATAAGACAAGATATATATATTATTAAATACTTTCTTACTAACCTTCCCTTCTGTAATTTTGTATTCTTATCAATCTTAGATAACTCTGAGATTAATGTTTTAAATCTATTAGTACTCTAGAGTAGCGCTAATTAATAACATTCAGATCACCTCACAGCATCGATCTCTCCCATCTATCGAAAACATATTATAATTATCCTGAATTATATTGATCAAACTATATTGAAAATAATATCATAAGTAAAATTATACTAATTGAGACAAAACAATTTACAGGACTAAATAATAAAAAATAAAATAAATATACATAACTACGCAGAATAATCCGTTATTAAAAATACAACTCTTAAAATATATTTTATATCCAATAGAATATATTTTAATATTAGAAATAATTAGTTAATTAAAATCTATTTAAAACAACTATGAACCCACTATATAAATGCATGGCACACACATTTTACTACGGGGAGCTCCAACCCCCGTACCCCTCTACCCATGAGTGATGGTGATATTTATCATTACTTGAACACCATTACAAACCTGAAATAAAAGGTTAATTAAATAAAGAGTTGCAGTTTTATAAACATGAAGTTTCGACACTTCATAACTTTTTTCAGACTCATTTTCCGACCTTTTTTTTGCGCTTTTCTTTCCTTTCAGCTCATTGCAAATATTCCTGTAAATTTCATGAAAATTAGAAGAAAGTTTCACCGAAATCGACGAAAGGCGTTATGAATAATAATGGCCATATGTAGTATATAATTTTAGCTTTTTTTGACCTCAATTATTGGTGAGGCGGACCACGGGTTAAACTTCACTATTCTAAGCGGACCACGGGTTAAACTTCACTATTCTAAGCGGACCACGGGTTAAACTTCACTATTCTAAGCGGACCACGGGTTAAACTTCACTTTCAAAAGAGACGTCGAGTTCTAAAGCGACTTCAGAACTTCATAACAACGCGTAAGGCATGTGCTCTGTATTGGAATATAATCCTATCTTGTATTTAGGGGATTCCATCCCTTATTCGAGGTGGTCCCAATCCTCTATAATCTTTAATGCAAAGAACACTGCCCTCTGAACACTCTAGTCATATACCATCTATGAGGAGGGCTTGTAGGAATATATGTTCTTTTCATACAGTTTCATAATTTATAATTTCCTGTGCAACTTTCTACCCTAAGACATATATAAATTACTTATTCTTATAAGGTATGAAACAAGAAAAGTCTGGAATACTTTCCTTTGTTTTCCTCATATCTTTTGATATTTGCACACTTGTGACATGCCTTTCTTTAATTTCGAAACTGTTTCTAATTTTTCATAACATCGGTGGGTTTCATGCATGTGCCTGACCTTTTTTTCACCAGTGATAATATTTAAAATAATAATAAAAAGAGTTAATGTAAAAAAAAAAACTTACCGTTAAAATTAACCTTCTGAAAGCCAATTGCAGAATTCCAATTCTTCACCTTGCATCAAATACTTCTACAATATACATGTTAAGAAATGAATTGAACATTACGTTAAGTAGCGCAAAATTACGATTTTTCAACAGTCACCAAATCTGACACCAAACAAAGCTAAATTCTTCGAAACATATCTTTTTATCTATAAACCATTTCCTTATCTCTGCTTCTTCAAATATTTTACACACATGCACAACACACAACCTATACATACATATTATACTATTAACATTACATAATATATATATAATATATAATTATATCTATATATTATATATATTATATATATATATATTATAATATATATATATAATATATTATATTATATCATATATATAATATTATATATATAGTATATATATATTATATATATATATGTCGAGAATTGAAGTGTATTCAACGTTACTCTTAACACACAATTGCTTTACATACTGATTCTTATTTTTGGATGTTATACGTTCTGTTACTCGTAACAGCAAACCCCAAACTATATAAGGAAAAGTCTGCCTCCGAATTAAGGGGTACATTGTTATTTCTTCTTATATCTGTGGGCGGGTGGAAGTTATGTGCTTGAGGAGTGAATTGAAAAGGGTTTTCTCAAAACATTCTTCTCACCATCATATTCATTCTTCCATTAATAATATAGATCGAGCCCTTGCCTAAGCTACTTAGATCTGGATCATACATGCTGCATAACTGTCCTCACTGCAAGCAAAGCTCATACATTGCAGACAATTACAGACTGCTTAGAAGTAGGTTTGCGAAAGTATATAGAGTATCAGAGCATCGCACTTAATTGCTGCAGTAATATCCAAAGATTTTCTTCTTGAGAAATCACCGTTTCCGTGGTGTGGAGCTTCTGCAACTTGTTCAATAATTTCAAGATATTTCCATCTTCATCACGTCTCTCAGTATATCTTCTCTATCATCTTATTATGTAGTTCACATCTAAAACCAAGAATTAAATAAAATATACCAAATACACAACAATAACTCTCGACAATTAGTAGCTTTGGTCTCTACCACCGCATACCAAAAAAAAGGTTCTAATCTTAGAACCATGAACTGGTAAGTACATTTCCATAATTAATATCTAAATATTATTTTATATAACCCTACGGGCATTGTCCTATTCTATGAGGAGAGCAACTCTAGGTAATTGCTGCCTAAAGTCCGGACGATGTTCGAACCCCATTATCTTGATAAGATGTATTCCACTAAAGGAAAGAAATGCCGCATTTCTAGAGCTCGAGACCTTCAAATTTTTATGTTTATACTTATTTTTAGATTTTTACAAATATTTTCTTAACGTTATATATTACTATTTTATTTTATTTACTTCATCTTATTATTATTAATTATTATTATATTTATTATGATTATTAATATTTATTCATTATATTATTATTATTATATATTATTTTCATTATTTTTTTATATAATTAATATTATTATTATTATTTTATTATTACTTATTATTATTATATTTTATTATTTTATTATATTATTTTTATTATTATTATTATTATTTATTATTATTATTATATTATTCATTATTATTATTATTACGGTTTATTATTATTATTATTTTATTTTTTTATATTATATTATTTTAGAATAAATACCATTTTTAATATTGATGGTGTTTTTAAAATGAATTTAATGAACTCTAGATATTTATTATTATTATTATTATTAATTTATTTTGTTATTATTATTATATTAGATATAATTAGCATTTTTACTAATGGTTACAGCCTTCACTATTACAGTGATTATTATTATATTATTATTATTATTTTTACCTTATAAATACCATTGAAGACATGATGTATTAAAATTGATGGATATATCCAATACATATACTAGCCGATATTTATTATTATTATTATTATATATAATTATTATTTATTCTATTATTATGATAATTATTCTTATTATTATTATTATTATTATTATTATTATATTATTATATATTATTATTATGAATTATTCATTATTATTATATTATTATTATTATCATTTATATTATTATTGTCTTATTCAGTTATGTTTACATGAAAATGATTTTATTCGTCTATTAAATTCTTCCAATGAAGAATCATAAACTCGAATTAAGAACCCATCAAAAGTTTTTGACTCCAAGGCAGGTATTCCTTCTATATCTATATATATATATATATATATTTTATAATATAAAATATATAATATATAAATATATATATATATATATATATATATATATTAATATATATATATATATTATATATATATAATATATATTATATATAATATATATATATCATTGGCATATGTAGTGTTATGGAATTTACCCGTTGTACACAGACCAATGGTTTGATTACCTAAAAATTCCTAGCATACTAACGTCTCTTCAGCTTAGTTCCCAAAAGGAGTGTCTGTAGTTTGATTAATATCACTCGTTTGTTTTCTTTTGTACACACACCGTTACAAAATATATCTTCTTTTTTTTGACCATTTCCAAAAATAGTGTCACTCATTCACTCCCTCCTCAACACTGCTTTTTCGAGTTGACGATCCCGGTGGTGATATCATGCAGCCGACGAATTGTCGGCTTGTTCTGTACCTGAACAAATCTGAAGTAAATGAAGGAAGCGGCGTTAAGTAGTGCCCAAAAAAGAGTAATGTGGATACTAAAATAGGAAGTAAGAATTTTAAAAGGGGGGGGTGGAATGAAGAGGTGATGCAAGAAGTTAAAAGTTAAAAAGAAGCGTAGTGAATATACTAAAGCCAGATGATAAGGTTTCAAAAAACGATGTTTGAGAATTATATAAAATAGAATTAAAGGAATCTAAAAGATTGAATACGTAGCGAGGAAAAAAAGAGGTGTAAATTTGAATAGTTTGAAGGAGTAATGAATGGTGACTTACAAGAATAGAAAGCTCTTCTAAGGAAGCGCGAAAGGTTCAGAATGAGAATAATGCGGAACGTTTAGAATACATAAATAGTATTGGTGCTTTACGTAATGATGAAATGATTGTGAGGAGCGTGAGAGAACAGTTCGAAAAGTCTAAATCAATATTGCAATAATGAAGAGGTGGTAGATATAGCGAGTATATTGTGGGTGATGTGCAAGAAAAGGAATAAATATTTTGGCATAAGTTTGGCAAAAATATTAATAGATAAATTAAGAAATTTAAAGAATGGTAAATCTGCAGGTGTAGATGAGATTACCGGTGAAATGATCAAGAAAGAGCCGAATGTGATATTGAAATAAACAAAGCGTTTATGGAGCGTATATTCGAAGAATTGGAGGAGAGCAGAAATAGTACCTTAATTTAAGGTGTTAAGGGGAATAAAGATAACCTGTATGAAATGATAGGCGATTAGTTTATTGAGTGTCTGTAGGAAGAAATATGCTTGGTATTTTGCGGTAGAAAGAGTGCTGTCGAGAGATGACTGAAGGACTTAACATTGGTGAGAACAAGGGCGTTTAAAAGTGGTAGAGGATGTGTGATCAAATCTTTACATTGAAACAAATGATTGAAGAAAATGAGAAGAATAAATTGCATTTAGTTTTTATGGATTTGCAAGCGGTATATATGAGGATTAATAGGAATCTCTATGGCAGGTGTTAGTGGATATATGGTGTTGTAGGTAGGCTTCTGAATGGAATCAAAGTATGCATGACGATAGCGAGCGTGTGTAAGAATAAATATGGCGAAAGTGATAGTTTAATATTAATTAGCGGAAGAGAGGCCAGATGTGTATGCCTCCTTGTCTCTTTGGTTATTTATAAATTTGAATTATCTAGATGGGGTTATGAAGAATTAGAGGTGAGCGGCGGCATGGAAAGGTTTACAACTGAAAGAGAGATTGGAAGAGCTAGTAGAGGTGCCCTCCTATACATGCGGATGATTTGGTTTGTGTGGCTAATCTGCGAATCTGAAGAGCGATTGAGAGGATCAGGCATTGATAGAGAGATTGTAGGCGTGTGGAAAAGACGGTTTGAAAGTAAACTCAGGATAAGAGTAAGTATGTCTGTGAGTCGAGACAGACAGCCCTCGGTGTTGAGTGAAGCTATGTTGGATGATAAGCAACAAGAACAAGTGTCTGAGTTTAAATATTTAGGAATATGTTGTGGATGAAAAAGGGAACGGATATGTTGAGTGCTGTAGGAAGCTGAGTAATGCTGGAAGGTGGCTGTGCAATATATCGTTCGGTGAGGTAAAAGGGACTAAGTCTTGAGTCAGCTAGGGTTTTACATGAGATTTGTTGTTACCTCTTTGTTAATGTAAGTAGTGAAACTATGGTCTGCGAATAAAAGTTATAGATCTAAACTACAATGATGCTCAGATGGAGCAATCTTAGGAGTTAGTGTGAGACATTGAGTTAAACGAGGAATTAGCGGTACTAAGAGAGACGTTACTGTCGTGTGAAGAATAGAAAGGGGTAAATGAGATAATAACTGAAGTACGTAAGATGGTTTTGTCAAATCTGGAAAGTACGCTTTCTAAGTCGTGAGGGCATAGTTTGAAATTCAAACTGGTGCGCGCTGCTGGGATCGAACCAGCGGCCCCATCGTGTGAAAAATGTATCGAGTCATTATAAAGGAATGCTCTGGGGGGGAGAGAAATATGAGTTTGGCATAGGCAAGAAGAGAAGGTTAAGAATATAGTGTAATGGCAAGTTTTGTGAGGGGTATGTTGCTGGCCCACCTTGGCCAGAAGGAATGTACCATACTTGATCGAGATGCCATATGAGGCCCGTCGCAGTCCCGTGAACTCTTCAGTGATTTCTGATGCGCCGGCTCTCACTAAAAGTATAAAAAAGCGCGCTTTTTCGACTTAAGTCGTACAATTATAAGACTTTTAACCATTGTGTTACAGGTCACAGGTTGGTAGATTTCACCGATGAGCATTAGAACATTAGAAATAGAAAGAGTAAGAAGCATGGGCCTATCGAGGCTGTCCCAGTCAAGCCAACAGACCAATCAACCAAACGGCATGGGCACGAAATTTCACAAAGAAACCTAGGGCTTGTCAACAACTATATACAGAGTACACCAATCACAAAACATGCTCAAGCAAATCACAAAGTACCCTAGCGACTTGTCTAACTACTCGTATACCCCAAAATCGTACAACTAAAAAAGAATTATATTAAAGATATACAGCTTAACATACTACAGCTTTAATAATATAGTAAACATGCAATTAACCTTAACAAGTAACTAAAACCCGCCAATTGGCTTAGTCAAAATATCTATTATGATACAAACCATTCATATACCTATCCAGTCCTTCCTTAAATGTTGCAATCAAATTACACTCAACAACCTCATATGGCAAACTATTCCAAAATTCAGCAACCCTATTACTGAAGGATGCTTTCTATATCAAGATCTGCTTTCTTCTAATTTTCTTATTATGCCCTTTGGTCACCTGTCAGTGCTCATCTATCATGAAGCAATTTATTGGTCTCCTATTATCAATAGATGTAAATATTTTTTAGACTTGTATCATGCCCCTCTGAGAAATCACCATTCTACAGAAAAACAGTCCTAACTCCTTCAGCCTCTCCTCTAACTCTTACCCTCAAAACAGGAAATCATCAAAGTCCTCAAGAACGCACTCTCTCTAGCATGTCTAAGTCTTTCTTTAAATAAGGCGTCCAAAATGTTGCACAAATACTCTAAAACTGCCTAACATGAGCATATTATACAGTTACTTATAACTTCCTTGCTCTTGCAAACAACATTGCGATTATTAGACCCTAGATCTTATTTGCTTTATTCCTTGCTTTCCAAACACTGCATTAGCTACTTTCAAATTGCTGCTAATATATCACACCTAAATCTTTTCTGTTCCCACAACTCAAGCCAATCCCCATTAATATCGTAGTTAAAACTTATTTGAGTAACCTGAAATATATTTACACTTCTTTATATTAAAATTCATTTTTACTTTATTTCCCACCCCAAGAAGTTTATCAAGATCCATTTGAATTCTTTATACATCTTCGACTATCCTAACTTGAAATGGCGCATCTTTCGTCATCATCTACAAACTTTAGAAAACTCTGCATATACATTTAACATCCTTGGTACTAAATACATATTATTGAGGAACATAGTCGCACCCAGCACTGAACCCTCGTGACACCACTCTTCACTATTGCCCATGATGACTTATTGCCTTTGTTGTACACACTGTTTCTATTCCACAACCACTCTTTAATCCAACCATTTACCACTCCAACCTATACCACATTGTAATAACTTCTTCATCAGCCTTAGGTGGGGAACCTTATCAAAAGCTTTGTTAAAGTCTAAATATAAAATATCAACTGGATCTCTTCTGTCAATGTATCAGGGTATTCCATTAATAATTCTATCCTTTGTCTGACATGACCTACCCTTACTGAAACATGTGCTCGGAGTATACAATACCTTAACTTCACTAAATATATCTCTGTATGACTTTTCAGTAGTAACTTTTCCAGAACCTTTACAACCAAGCATGTCTAAGCTAACTGCTATTCTCAACATCTTCCTTACCAAAATACCCCCTTTTTTTATTTAAATAAGGCAGCAACCATTTTGCGGTTTTTCGAGCCATCTGGTAGCCTCACTAAATTGTTATAGATCGCACTTAAAAATCAAATACAGTGCGTTTGCAATGCTGCTACTATTTATTATGGCTACTATATATATATATATATATTATATATTATATATATATATCTACCCATTTAAAAATTATATATATATATATATAATATATATATAGTATCATTATATATATATATAATATATATATATACCATCAGGCCTGCAGCTTTTACCTGGGTCAATATGGTCCAGTAAACGTTTATCTTTTACTTCAAATTCAAAATTCTGTAAGTCTATTTTTTACATGCATACAAGAACTAATTGGTCTCTAAACTATTTATCTTAATCTAGTTCCTCAGAACAGTTAAGCCAAAATTACAGCATGTTGAAAATGTCGCCACTCTATTGAACTCACAAAGTTTCATCAATTAATTGGACCAAATTTTCCTATCTACTTTTAAATTTATAAAAAAGCTAAAAAACTTCTTCAGTCCTTATTCACTATCTTGTTTAAAATTAATTGTCTGCCCTCTCTTGCCCTTTCTATATGATTGATAAAGTTCATTTCTATCTTTTCCTATAATTTTTTAAATCTATCCTCTTATTACTAACCACCATAATAGTTTGCATAGCAATTCTCTTATTGAATTCATTCATTAAAATTTGTCTAAAATGTTCCCACATGATAAAAAAAAAACTTCTTTAAACGTGCTTTATCCCAGTCAGTTATACAAAGTATAAAAGCATGTCTCGAAATTTGATAAAACACGTATTTCGGGAAATCTAGAATCTGTCTCCTTATTAACTTGCCAATTGGGCCCAGAATATCACATTCAAATTAAATCTAATATATTATAGTCACTAAGTCCTAAATTCTCCACAAACTTTAACCTCATTCACCATACTTTCATCGTTAGTTAATAGTAAGTCTCTAAAAGTGCATCGTGTCTTGTAGGCTTCGTGGACGCATCTGGCTCAAAAAAGTTACTTTAGTATACAATTTATAGAATACGCGGAAAACTACTATGTTCATTAACAAGGACATCCATTGAAATACCAGCGAAATTAAAAACACCCATTGATGACTAGACCTTTTTCTTATCTGGGCATGCTGTCTCAATGGGGAGAGGAGGTGGGTTTCATGATAATGATGATGATGATGAAATGTATGACAGACGATGACTGGCGTGATGTATAATGTTTCTTATTATTTTCTCTGATTTCAATCTTATGATTCGTTTTTTTTTTGTGAGAATATAATATACCTCTTATCATTTCATAATCATTCCAAAAATATATGAGTAAATAAGAATGAGATAATAAACTTACGTGATATAATAGACGTGAAATAATGAGAATAAATAGGATTATGAAATAACTACGCTATGAGGTATAAGGGTTTTAGGTATAATTAAATTATTTAGACAATCCTTAATAAAAAAACTAGCTTTTTGCGAGTTTCAAAAATCTTCCTTAAAAAATAATAATAAATAATAATAATAATAAATAATAATAATAATAAAATAATAATAATTAATAATAATGATAATAATAATAATTTAAAACGATAATAATAATACATAATAATAATAAAATATAATAATAATAATAAGAATGAATATGAGAAAGTAATAATACTAATAAATTTGTTTGATAATTACTACCTAACAATAATAATAATAATAATAATAATAATAATAATAATAATAATAATAATAAAAATAATTGAATTAATAATCTTAATAATAATTAACTAATAATAAGTAATAACGTTATTTTTACGTCAGCTTATCTACAAACACATAATTTAACCATATTGAGATCGTCAATGCAGGATCTGATTCCTATTTGTTGATTCGATGATATATCTCCAGAACCTCGACTTGAAAATAATAAAATAATAATAATAATTAATAATAATAATAATAATAATATATAATAAATAATAATAATAATAATAATAATAATAATAATAATAATAATAATAATAAATAAATAAAAAAATAGTTAATATTTATTATAAATTAAAAATAATGTAAAATTATAATAGATAATAAATAAATTCACAAATTAAATAAGATGAAGTTAATGCCGGAAATAGAATAATTAAATAATTTATTTTTTTGATTTTTCTTTATGATTATTATGCTATTAATATACCGTATTAGCAATATTAGTTATTATTATTATTATTATTATTATTATTAAATTGCTCATCTTGTTTACCACAAATTGAAAAAGACAAAAATACGAATCTACATTGATAAAGGTGGCTATCCACATGCGGTATTCGCGATTTTTCACGAACTTTTAAACCGAAAATATCTTTTTACATTGGAATTGCATTTTTGAGTGGATGGGTTATTATTAATTGCTGAAAGTTCGTTATTTGATTCAAGGTTTGACTTACTCGAAATGTTTTAAGATCGGAAAATGGCACTTCATAGAATGATTGGCAAAAAAAAGTTTTTTGAAAGTTCTACGAACACCGCATGTGTGTAACCACGTTCGCCGAATACCACATGTGTGTAACCGCGTTCGACGAATACCGCATGTGTGTAGCCGCGTTCGACGAACACTGCATATGTGTAATCGCGTTCGCCGAACACCGCATGTGCGTAACCGCATTCGGCGAACAACGTTTGTGTGTAACCGCGTTCGCCGAATACTGCATGTGTGAAACCGCGTTCGCCGAACACCGTATGTGTGAAACCGCGTTCGCCGAACACCGCATGTGTGGAGCAGCATTCGACTAACACCTCATATGTGTAACCGCGTTCGACGAACACCTCATATGTGTAACCGCGTTCGGCGAACAACGTTTGTGTGAAACCGCGTTTGACGAACACCGCATGTGTGCAGTAGCCTTTAGATTCGACAGTTCAAGTGAGAATACTTAGAGGGATTTTATTTTTTAATCTGCACAAATTGAATTTGCAATTTGAATTAGTAGTGGTTATTAGATTTTAACTTACTTGAAACGGGTTTTGTTCTTCTGATTTATCCCATATTATTGTAGCTTCGATGAGAGCCCCTCCGGGATTGTAATACGCTTGTACTGACATGATATGACCAATATTTTCTCCGAAAACTTTCTGAACTTTTCTTACTTCTAGCTATAATAATAATAATGTATAAAACTTTAATACCACATATCAATTACAATTAAATTAATCCCATTCAAAATATGTATTTGCCAGGACCCACCCATGGTGTTGATTACTCGTGCTGATTATTCAACCCAGTGTGGCCGCTCCTTTGTGAGCCGTGGTGGGTCCTGAAAGTTGACTCAAAAAAAATATTCCTAAAAAGGGAAATGTCAAATCTTGTGCAAATAAAGCAACATTATACAATCATATTTAACCTCCTTTAAAGAAAATGCTAAAGAATGTTGGGACATTTATAAGAGGTTGACTCCGTTAATATTAGGGTAGGTTAATTTAGGCTAGGTTTGGTTAGGTTAGGTTATGTTCGGTTAGGTTAGGTTAGATTAGGTTAGGTTAACCCAAATTGTAATGTATTTACCCTAAAATTATTGAAATAACGATACATTTTTTATTGATTTTCGTTCCTGGAGTCAACCTCTTATAAATAGACGAATGTTGATTAGATTTATAAAATAAATTTTGCAATCTACATGGTCAGTTTAAAAAAGGGTCTGCCTACGTGTCGCGGATGCGTCTCATTTGACGAATTGGGTCACTTCATATGGAGCATAGACCTTTTATGATACATTGAAAAAAAAGGTTGCAGCAAAAAAAGAAAACATTGTCATGATTTTTTTTTCTATTATATTCTTATTAAAAATCAATTGGTGAAACAACTCTTTTTTTTTTATGAGTAATGAGTCTTTTTGGCGTAGAAAATTTCTGTGATCATTTTTCATTTGTCCCAATGATGCTTTGGGACATTTTTTTCAGTGTAGTAAATAAAAATTTAAGATTTTGTGGAAAATCCAAACGGAATATTGGTAGCATGCAGTTGGATATTGTCCATAAAATAAGACAAATATCCTCTATTCATGAAGATTTAGTTAACAAACTTTAAATATAATAATAATAATAATAATAATAATAATAATAATAATAATAATAATAATAATAATAATAATAATAATAATAATAATAATAATAATAATAATAATGCGATTCTAGAGTTTTCAGATGAACAAAATGTTCAAACTTATTTTTCAATATTACGTAAACGCACTTCAAACCTGAATGAAGGCAGGCAATCAACGAACATTAGTATATTATATATATATATATATCATATATATATATATATATATATATATAATAATATATATACTATATTTATATATATTATATAATATATATATATTATATAATATATATATATAAATAGATAGAGAAAAGATGTTTATGAGTTACGATGTAATATAATTTTACAGAATTTCATGTTATATATATTTCCATATATATTATATATATATATATATATATATATATATATATTTAATTCTAGTATTTTTTAAAAAATCTATTTATCTATACTATATTATTATTTTATTAGCTATATATATATATAATATATATTAAAATTGAGTTTAACAATTTTTTCAAAAATTTTCTGCAAAACAAAATTTGAAAAGCATCACTGAAGATGTAGAACGAAAGAAAAAAATGAATGATTAAGTAAATTAAATAACAGTTTCAACATTTGTTTTAAAAGAAATATTTTTTTTTTGACCTGTCTGTGTTAATTAAGTGCAATGGCGATTGGTTTTTGAAACTTATGAAGTAGAAGAGAGAACAACATGGAAAAAATGTGGAGAAACATGCAGTTGGGATAGCACATAGAGGCATAAAAAGGAGCTATTGGTAAACGGAAACAAAATTAATAGATATAAAACTCAATATTAAACAGCATAAATTAAAATTGACAGGTTGTAGAGCATGAAATATAGAACAAAAGAGAAATTATATTATGTTTCAATAACTCTAAAACGCCCAAAGAAATGAACTTCAAATAAGTAAAAAGATTTTTCAGGTTTTAAGATGAAACCTATGTACTGCAGTAGACAAGTACTAACTGATGATGATGATTAAAATGATCTTACCTTATTATTATGATTTTCATTTTATTCTATCTTATCATCAGTTAGTAACTTGGCACTGTCCATAAGTACCATTATAGGTTTTATCAATCTATGTATAAAAAACCACTAAATATCTGATATACAAATAACTAAAGAGATAATATATATATAAATAGATATATATATATAATATATATATATAATATATTATATATATATAATATATTATAAAATATAGAGAGAGAGGAGAGAGGAGAGGAGAGGAGAGAGAGAGAGAGAGTAAAAAATAATGCTACAGTTTTTATCTTTAGCACCAATCTTGGAAACTCGTCAAGCATTTTGTTAATATTTTTAGGAGATAAAGGGAATTTTTTGGAAAGGCCGTCGGCATCTTTCCATTGGAACAGATTTGACAATGCACAGTATTTAATATGAAAAACCAAAACATTTGGAAAAATATAAATCATATCAAATTATGGAAATATTTTCATATTGCAATATATAATATATATATATATATAGTATAAAAAAAAATATAGATATATTAAAATTTTTATATATATATATATACTATATAGTATATATATATATATATATATATATATATATATATATAATATTATAATAGTATATAATATATATATATATATTAGTATATAAATTATTATACTATAACATATCATACTATATATATATATAATATATATATCTATATATATATATATATATACTATATATTATAGTATATATATATATATATAATATATATAATATATATATATATAATATATATACTATTATATATATATAATCATCATCATCTTCCTTTTTTTCCCCAAGGCTGGGGTCTTAAGGTGCGTTGATATGATCGGAAAATAGAAGTAGGTGAAGAAAACATGACACAAGTGGAAAAAGGAAGAAGCCCCAGCACTTACCGCTACCCTCTAATACCTATTAGTGAGAACTCGGCGCATTCAGAAAATCACCCTAAAGCTTCACGGGACCGTGACGGACGACTCACTATGCGTACTCGTCAAGTGTAGGGTTTCATCCCCTGGGCCCAGGTGGCAAACCATACCCCTCACAAACCCCGCCATTCACTCCTATTATGCACTTTATTCTCCCTCTGCCAAATTCACATTTCTTTCCTTCAGACTTCGTTACTGGACCCAATCTCTCTCGGTCTCCCAAGCAGGTCGATTCCCAACACACTTACCGACTATTACATCCGCTTAACAACGCTGTCATTTCATCCTGTTCCACATGACCAACCAACTCAACGTACTTTCATTTATTCTCCATTTTACCCTTTTCTTCACACCACATAACTCTCTATCGTTCATTTCCTCATTTTATCAATTCTTTTCACACCTAACACGCCCCTAAGTTGTCCATCTGAACAAGTTGAACTTATAATCTATACCTCTTATTCCAGGACATAGTCTCATACTATTATATTAACACAGGTAACAAAATACCCTCATGTGACCCTAGCACACTCAAGACTTTAGTCCCTTTACATCCACCAGCATTGATTTAATTTGCACCAAGCCACCTTCCTTGCCATTCCAAAACTTTCCTACTACATCTCTGCATCATCCGTTTCCTTTCATCCAACATATATCCTGAAATATTGAAACTCAGACACTTGTTCCAGTGCTCACCATCTAACATACTTCACACCGAGGACTGTCCGCACTCACAACCATAACCTTACTCTTAGTTACGTGTTTATTTTCAAAACCCCTCCTTTTAACACACCCTGCCACAATCTCTCTACCAATCCTCGTAAACTCTCTTCAAATTCACTACACAAAACCAAATCATCCGCATATAATAGGTAGGCACCCTCCACTCTCTCCATTCTCCAACATTCTAACACCATTTCCTACCACCCCCATCTTAAATTCTTTCATAACCCCTCCATATTACAAATTAAATAAACCCAAAGAAGAGGGGGGGGAAAAACATAACCACATCCTGCCTATACTAGCTATTTAATATTAACCAAGGCACCTTTGAACACCATTTATTCTTCAGGACATTGGGCGTCCGCCAGCATAGGGGTAAGGAGGGGCACTTGCCCCCCCCTGGAATTCAGGGATCTGAATTTTTTAAATAATTATATTATATATAATATAATATATTATATATTATACTATATATAAATTATATATATATATATAATATATAATACTATAATTATTAATATATATATTATAGTTATATATTATTATATTATATATTATATATTATTATATTATATATATATATATTATTATATATATAATACTATATATAATATATCAGTATATATATATATATATATAGTATTATATATATATATATACTATATATATATATATATATTAATATATATATATATATATATATATATAATATACTATATCTTATATATATTATATATTATATATAATATACAGTATATATATTTACCAATATATACTATATAATATATATATATATACTATATATATACTATTATATATAATATAATATATTATATATTATTATATATACAATAATATATAATCATATATATATATATATATATAATATACTATATATATATATTTATATTATGTATATATATACAAACAATTGAATTTTTGGAAAAGTGAAAGAAATGATTATATTTTTTCTACTCTCGTCACAGCATTCAAATTTTCAGGCTGAATCAGTCTGGCGAGATGCATCTTTTTAACTTAGATAATTTTTTTTAGTACTCAAAAGGACATTTTAAAATTCCAAAAAATTTTTTTGAAATATTTCCATGAACAAATCTAAAACTAATGCATATACAAAGAAATTATCAAAGTAAAAAATGTGCATCTCCTCCCGGCTCATTTGCCTTGAAAAATTTCATTCCACTCGCCCTTAACCGAAAGACAAAAATTATCGCAATTTTACATTTTAAAATCCAAAAAAAGTGGGGGTGGAAATTGGACAACTCTAGCCCAAAACTCAAAAAGATCGGAAAAAAAAAAACATGGGACTAATTGTAGGTAATGAACCCATCTATGCATATTTCAAGTTCTGATGTCATTTCGAAAAAAAAATTCTGGGAGGTTGATACGGAAAAATGTCAAACGTTGGGTTTTGAAATGGAAAGTTTAAATGGACTTCGTCTACAGATATGTTGCACGCGATAGACAAAATACTGAGGGCAAAAACCTACCTAAATCCGCCCTGTTTTATATAGTCAAAAATCGGCTGAAAATTCCGAATTTATGTTAATTTTAGGGAGGTTTGAAACTTGGGCTCCAGCCCGAGCCAAATATTGGCCTAATCATTGAGGAGACATTTGTCAGCTCAATGAAACGGCTCTCTCTCATTTGTACCTTCATCCGAATAATATGAAAATCGACAAGGAAAAGTTCATTGATGAAAAGGAGAAAGTTCAACTGAAGTATAAGTCAATGAGTTCAATGGACAATTTTTTTGCCGAAGCAAGTCTTTGGTATGACGTGTGGTCTAAGTCATATCAATTAACTGAATAGTTAATTGATTTATTGAAGCATTCTAAAACATTTTATCCATCAGTAGACACCGCTCTCATGATTGCTCTTGCTTTTCCTTTAACTACGTGCACAATTGAAAGGTCATTTTCTATTTTAAGAATAGTCAAAACGTGGCTAAGAAGTACTATGGGTAATGAACGGCTTAGCTTTTTGTGCATGCTTAGCGTTCACCGTGAATATATTACAAGGCTGGTCAGGCAGTTCCTCGATGAATGTCTCAATAGTTTTCGTTTAAGCCTATAGGAGCTTCAATTTCCTTTCACGGATAACTCATATATATTATATATTATTATATATAATATATATATATATATATTATATATAATATATATATATATATTAATATATATTTATAATATATATATAGTCATATATAATATATATATATATACAGGGTGAGTTCCAAAGTTAACCGATTTAGTCGGATTTGCTGATAGAGCAAACGATAAGGAACATTTTTTGTTAAAAAACCAATGTTGTATGACGCTTCGTTTCAAAGTTACGGACGCTTGAAGGTAAACTAGTTTATGTTGTGTGACGCGTCGCATGTAGGTTACCGACGATTTAGGTTACTCAATTTTAATGTGCTTGTGCGTGCGTACATGTGTGTACGCTTAACGCCCTTCGAAAACACGTGGCAATACCTTTACCTTGCCCAATTCATCGTTGATTCAGTACAGTGGTAGGTTATCTTATTACGAATGGATCACTACACTCTTCCCGAGTTAACCGACATGGATAATGTGTTACGTAGCGGCGAAGCGTAATGGACGAAGAGTTGCACCTCATTACCGGGAAACGGGTTTTCCACACATAAAATCACCCACACCACACAATGTTTGTGCTCGCCTTCATCAGCACCTTCAAGATTAATGGGATCCATTGCCCCGGATGCCATTGGTGGAAGGACCGCGGTAAATTTAACCGAGGGGGGGACTTTCTTTTCCCCCTTGCGGTTTTGAGGAGAGGTGCTTGAGGAGAGTCGCCAACGACCCAGTCGACAGCACACGCCAGTTGCCCATGCCAGGGTTCAAATCAGTCGTCTGTGTGTTTCGGGTCTTGCAAAGGCAAGCCTCCATGCATACACACCTACAGGAAAGTACAGGACTGTGGGCCAAACACTGCGCACCCCGTGTTCGATTGCCCGTGCGTTTCTGCAACGGAGCATCGTTAATCCTGCATTTTATGCACATGTCTTGATTACCAAAAGGAGAGCTTAACCGTGATGGCTACTTCAACAGCGTCTTTTTCCAGGGATGGGACGAGACAATCCGCACGCAATGTTCTTCAGAGTTCACCAGGCGAAATTTACAGTTAGAAACATGCTGGGTGGAATTCTGGATATCTCGATGCTCGGACAGTCATCATCCAACGGTTTGATGGACCTGGAGTAACTCGCAACTACTCCAGAACACGCTTCCGCAGGTCGCATGGACGACATACCCCTTGCGGCCCGCAGAGACATGTGGTTCCAACATGATGGCGCTCCACCGCACTTCAGCCACCAAGTACGGGCGCATCTGAACAGAGTCTACACTGACAAATGGATAGGGAGAGGGACACCTGTTGCGTGGCATGCAAGATCGCCCGACCTCACACCCCTAGATTATTTTCTTTGGGGGCATCTGAAGAGTGTTGTGTACATTAACCCAGTCAACACAAGAGAAGAACTGATTCAGCGAATATTCACTTGCGTTTGATCAAATCAGACCAAGGAGGCATGCTCGGTAGGTCGACAGGCAATGGTACGTGAGTAACGAAATGTAATCAGGTTTCGAGGCATGTAACGAATGTAATCAGGAAGGTTCAGGGCAGATACTTTGAGTACCTACCTGTAATTTTTCCAAATAAAATTTGATTTCATAACAAGTACCACTTGTCTTGCTTACTAAACCATCGCGGTCGAAACACATACGTTTGTTTAGCAAAACTATCCTTGTTGTTGTTACCTCTATCAACCCTCGGAGGAGTACACAGATGTACGCACATACACAAAAATAACATTAGAATACCCAAAATCTGCCGGGTTCGAAAGTACGACGACGTCAAAACATTCACGTGTTTCCGTATACTCATCACGTACGTTTTTGAAACGAAGCGTTCATACAACATAGCTTAATTTAACAATAAATGTTCCTTATCGTTTACTCTATCAGCCCTCCGAGTATGTCGCAGAGGTTTTGAATCTCTGAATGTGTATAGTGATATATATATATAATATATATATATAATATAGATATATATATATATATATATATATATATATAGTTATATATATATATATATATATATATATAGAGAGAGAAGAGAGAGAGAGAGAGAAGAGAGAGATGAGAGAGAGGAGAGATAGAGAGAGGAGAGAGAGAGAGAGAGAGAGAGAGAGAGAGGAGCGAGAGAAGAGAGAGAGAGAGATGAGAGAGAGGATGGAAGAGAAGAGAGAGAGAGGACGAGAGAGGAGGAAGAGAGGAGAGAGAGAGAGAAGAGAGAGAGAGGAAGAGAGAAGAGAGAGACGAAGAGAGAGAGAGTGAAGAGAGAGAGAGAGAGAGAAGAGAGAGAGAGATGAGAAGAGGAGAGAGAGAGAGAGAGAGTAGAGAGAAGAGAGAGAGAGAGAGAGAGAGAGAGAGACGAGAGGAGAGAGACGAGAGAGAGAGAGGAGATTTGAGTAATTTCTGAAATTCTATTGTTGTCTTCTTTAAAGGTTTAAAAGTTACTTGCAGTTATCCTGTGATTCTATACCTATAAAGAACTGGAAAACATAGGTAAATAATTTATTTAAATAAAGTTTAATTAATGTTTATTTTATTGAGTATAAGCACTTTATACGAGTATAATATATATATATATATATTATATATATATATATATATATATATATATATTATATATATATATTATATATTATATATATACTATATATATATATATATATATATATATTATATCTATATAATGGTTAATAACCTTTGCCCCCCTGGGAAAATTTTCTGCGGACGCCCATGTTCTCAGACACCGCTTCACTAATTGCGTCATTACATACTTTGATTCCATTCAGAAGCCTACCACCAACACCATATATTACTAACACCTGCCATATGAGCTTCCCTATTAATCCTACTATACGCCTGTTGCAGATCCATATAACCTAAATACAATTTATTCTTCTTCTTCCTCATTTTCTTCAGTCATTGTTTCAATGTAAAGATTTGATCCACACATCCTCTACCACGTCTAAACGCACCTTGTTCTTCACCAATCGTCCTTCAGTCACTCGACGCACTCCTTCGACTTAAAAACCAGCATATTTATCTCCCTACAAACACTCAAAAAACTATTCTCCTAATAATTCCTACAGTTCCCTTATCTCCCTTACCTACATAAGGGTACTATTACTGCTCTCCTACAATCCCTCGAACTATACCCTCCATTAAAAACGTTTTATTACACAACTTGTAAATCCATCAATCACCATCTCGCGCTCCGTTCTGTCCATTTCACCAGTTAATTTCATCTATCCTGCAGATTTACCATTTCTTCAACTCTTTCCTCACCTACACATTACCCTCCTCCTTGCTAATGGACCTCATCTCCAAAATACCTATTCCTTCTTGGCACCATCAAACCCAAAATATACTCACATATATCACCTCTTCATTTACTGTTAATAATACTATACAGATTCTCGAAGTGTTCTTTTCCACACTCCCCTCACATCCATTTCAGTCAGTTACAAAAGCACCATCCCTGTTCATAATTCTAAAGCAGGTTCCCTTTATTCTCATTCTTAAACCTTCGCGCTTCCTTCAGAAGAGCTTCCTATTCCTCTAAGTCCTCATTCACCCTCCTTCCAAACTGTTCAAACTGCTAACAACTGCTTCCTTCATTTGCTCCCAGATTTGTCAGTTTCAACTTGTTCACATTCACTGATTTACTTGCGAGTGCTCTTAGATACTTATCCTCATTACCTTGTTCACTACTTCTCACTTCCTTAATTCTACCCCACTTCTCTTCGTATTACCTTCCTCTCATCCAAGCCCCACTAACTTAATTTCATAGAACAACATAATGATCTGATAATCCATCCTAATAAACCTCTTACTGATTTAACATCCAACATATAACTTCAACCATCTCCTCTTGGACCAACCAACAAGTTCAATCAACTTTCACTTCAACCATATCTACTTACACACCTCTATATACTTATGGTAATTTACTGCTTGGTTTAAAGAATATTATTACACGGATACCTCTCTCCTCACAAAGTCAATCACCTTTCTACATTCTCATTTTCTTCCCGGCCATCCCAAAACCACCTGTTATACCATCCTTTTCTGATTAACTATCCAACCATTTAGGTCCCCAACACAATCAATCTGAAGTCCTACTCACCCCATATATATATAATATATATATATATAATATATATATATATATATATATATATATATATATATATATATATATATATATATATATTATATATATATATATATATATATATATTATATAATATTATATATATTATATATATCATAATCTCACTTGAAATAAACTGATTCTTCTCTTCTGTATGGGGGGTTTCTCACTGATGTAAAGAGTATCAGTGTATTTCTCGTATAAGATGTCATTCAACGTTTCATAAAGGTCCAAAGGAGTTAAAAACTTCAAGCCATTTTCTCGAAGATTTTTTGAAGCTAACGGAAATCTAATATTAAAGAATAATTACTGTTATATTCTCCCTTTTGGGTTTTATAAATAAATTTTTTAATGATTTTGTATATAATTCTTAATCAAAACCTCTAAAATAGGGTTTGAAAATGGCCCTAAATTTATTATAAGTTTTACAGAATAGAGCAAAATTATTAAACTAACGACGTATTAATATAATTTCCGGGAAGAGGTGAGTGATTGTTATTAGCAACTCATTCAATATTTTTGTGGTTCATTGTAGAGTTCACCACAAAGATTTTGATGAATGGATAGTTATACGCTTTCCTGGAAAGATTCTGGTAACTACATTCTTTATAAGAGATTCAATTCATAAATAAATGAGTTATGTCAGAATATAAAAGTTATGTGGCAGTTCTGAATCTACCTTAGAAAATTACAACGATGAGGTGGTCTCAAAGTTTTAAATGATCTTAAGAGTCTTTGGTGAGGAAGCCAATTTTTATGGATGGATCCTATAGTAATGATAAATGATATGATCATCTTGAAAAGTGCAACAATCTTTTAAGTGGTACTAGTGTTCTCTAGGCTAGAAAGAGGCAGATGCGTCGTAGGTCAAACTATTTAATTATTTAGAATTCTAGCTGACAATTGATATTTTTTCTGTAGGTAACTTTCCTAAAACATTCCTGGCATTAAAAATTAACCTTTGAAGAGCTAATGGAAATGAGAAAGAAATGGAGGGTGACAATCTCGTAATGAAGAGTTGTAGACGTTATATATAACAAAAAATAAAATTAGGAAAGTTAGGTGATTCTTTATTAACTTGTTGAGCTGAACTGCACATCCACGTTGTTGCATTAGGGGTTGCATAGAGAATAGTCTCAGTTAAGAATTAACTTTCAAAATGACATTTTAATATCTTTATAAGTTCTGAAGTAAGTTATAAATTTGTGAAATATAGTGCAATAAGACTGTCAAAAACAATTTAGTTGCTCTTATTTATTTCTTAAAATCTGGATTAGCTGGTAGAAATTGGTAGAGAATTGCTTTATATTAAATACTAACTCTGAGAGGAAGGTTTCAGAACTATATAGAAACTGGAACTGAAAAATTAAGCTATTTTCTTACTGATGCTTTAACAATTATATTTCCTACTACCTCTGAAAACGCAATATTCATATACATTCAATTGTTTAATTATTTTGATAATTATAACTAGTAAGATAAATGAAAAGTTTGAGATTCTTAGAAGCCAGAATGAGTAGAAACTTTTTAGAAGAAAAATGAACATTTTTAAACACAAGACGAACCATTTTCAAAAAGGACACATATTATAATGTTACATACATTCATTCATTCATAAATAAAATTTTATATTTATCATTTATTAAAAAGAATACTCACTCTTTACGGAACCATTCTGGAACAACAATGAAGAGATAGGGTAAATTTTCCTCATATTTTCCCATATCTGTCTGACGATAACTTCCAAATCTGATTCCATGATCACTCAAGAAGAAGAGAATTGTTTTATTAAGGACTCCATCCTTCTTCAAGGACTTCAGATATCGCAAGTGTGAGTCGTCTGCAAAGACTCCTAGATTCATTTCATCATGAGATAGTGAAGTCGCCCAAAAGTAGCTGAAAACTAACCCGTCTTGATATGTTGCTTGCAAATCATTAGAATAAGCATGGAGTACCTTTATATATATATATAAATATATATATATATTATATATTATATATATATTATATATTATATATTATATATATATATATATAATATTATAATATAATAATATATATAATATATATATATATATATATAATATATATATATTATATATATATATATATATATATATATATATATATATATTATATTTATTATATTCGATTATATATCCTTTATATATAGATATATATTAATGATTATTATCTATATATATATATATATTATATATATATATATATATATATAAAATGTCATCATTTCATGCATGATTGCTAGGTGGTGTTCGGTGGGTGATAGTATTCACAAATATCACACCATTCACGAAAGATAATGTGGTAGAAGGGAGTTTTCAGCCCTTTGCCACCAGAGGAAGAGAATTCTTAAAATTTACTTCTTACGAATCGACCGCACGTGCTTCACCTCCGACAATTTCAAATCTTTGTCCTTTTTTATTTTATTTTTTGTATTTAACAATCCAAAATTATCAAAAGAAACAATGTTAGCAATTTTGTAGGTCCTCCATCTCAGATTTCAAGAGTATTTATTAATTTAAATATTTTTTAATGTTCATTTCTAAATATTGAAATTGTGAACCACCTATTTCTTTTCAAATAGTTACTATGCTACCTCGAACCAAAAGCATTCTCTCTTTTGAAAATATCGCTTAAGCACTTCTTCAATAAACTTTTCAAATTTTCATTTCTTGAGATTTCTTTCTTCTTTCCAATCACTCAATTTTAGTCCTTCTGTTTCTCGATTCCCCACTACTTTTTACTATTGACGACGCGAATTTATATATATTATTTATATATATATAATATATTATTATATATATATATATTTATATATATATATATATATATATATATATTTATAATATTATATATATATATATATATTTATTATAGGGCGGGGTTTTGTATGGGGGCATGGTTGTGGCCCCTGGGAAAAGGGATGAACCTTACATTGACGTGAGCCATAAGTGAGGGTCCGTCGCGGGTCCATGAAGCTCTTGGGTGGATTTTACTGTCTGTGACGAGTTCTTCACTAATTAATGGTACAGAGGGGGCGGTAAGGTTGGGCTTTCCTTTCGACGTTTGTCATATTCTTCTACTGCTTTTTTTTCCGATGCATGACACGCCCTACCCCCAGTCTTGGGGAAAATAGGTAGATAAGAAGAAAGAAGAATATATATATATATATTATATTAATATATATAAATATATATATATATATATATATATATATATATATATATATATAATATAGTATATAATATTATATATGATTTGATTTGTTTGACGATCTGAAGGAGTTTAAGAGATTGGTAGGAGGAGTGTGTGCAGTGGTAAAAGGGAAGGGGTTGAAAGTAAAACGTAAAAGGAGTATAAAGGCTATGAGTTTGAGTGAGGACAAGTTCCTCGGTGAGAAGAGTTATGCGTGGATGGTGAACTGGGAACAAGTGTTCTGAGTTTAAAATATAGGATAATATGTGGATGAAAAGAGAACGATGATGCAAAGTTGAAGTAAGAAGTTCGTGAATGGGTGAGAAAGGTGGCTGGTGGACTGAAATCGGCGTTTGAGATGTGAGAAGGGGAACTAAGCCTGACGTGCGTGGGGTCTTACATGAGAGTATGTTGTACCTGTGTTAATGTATAGGTAGTGAAAAACTATTGGTCTGGAAGTGGAAGAGGTAGAGGATGGCTGGAGAAGGAGTACAATTATTATGTTCAGATGGGACAATCTAGGGGGCGTGTTAGGCGTGAGAAGAATAATAAAATGAGGATGAACGCATAGGGAGTTGTTGGGTGTGGAAGAAAAGTAATGATGAGATAAAATTGAAGTACATTTACAGGTTTGTCATGTGGAAGGGATGGATGATAGTGGTGGTTAACGGATATAGTGGAAGTGGTCTGCAAATCGCGGGTGGGAAGACCGAAGAAAAAGTGGATTGAGTAGTAAAGGAATTGCCTGGAGGAGAAAGGAATGTGAATTTAGCAGAGGTGAGAAGAAAGGTGCATAAGAGGAGTGAATGGCAGGGTTTTGTGAGGTTGGATGTGGCCGTACCTGGGGCAAGGGATGACACATTGACGAGATGCCATCAGTGAGGGCGGTCCGTTGCGTCCATGAAGCCCTATGTTCATTTTTCTGACTGCGATGAGTTTTCATTAAGGGGTATAAAGAGGCGGTAAGGCTGACTTTCTTTATCGGACTTGAGTTGATGATTCTTTACTAACTTTTCTGTGTACCGGTGCATGTTACGCACCTTATCCCGCAATTTGGGGAAAGGAGAGGTGAGTGATGATGATGATGAATGGATGTAACTTCGACAGTCAAGGATTTCTAGGACTCATCTAGATGACCACTATAAAATATGCACCGGATATTAAACACCTGAAAACAACGTGTTCATAGCGCCCTTGCCTGTTACGTCATCTCGTCTCAAAATCTTGGGGTGCTGATCGCAGTTCCTTTTTATGCTGTACATATGTCCCTATCCGATCGAACTAGAGTTATGGCTGTGCGTTTTCATGGTCAGGGCCTCTAGCAACACTACTACACCTGTTATATCCCATCCAAAACGAAGCGGACCCGTAATCTCCACTGGAGCCTTCCGATCGACTCCCCAGGTGAGCATTGAAGTTGAACTAATGTTGTGCCATCTCTCTTTGAAGATGATACATCATGTGTACAAGTTATGCTCGTTTTTCAAACCCAAACCATCTGCGCTGACACCGATTGCTGCAGGAGATACCTTCAAAAATCCTTAATTGCTGGCATTTACAAACACAGTCAGTAAGCATCTGTAAGTGTCCTTAGACATCCCTTTGCAAAAGGTACTGCCTTTCTCTTACCGACGAAGGGTAAACGCGTTGGCTATTCCCCGCTTCCCACCATTGCTTGGCTCTGACCTCTCGTCTCCCAAATCGTAGCCACCCTGGGCTGCCTGTTAAAAGCGTATTCCTGTTCGATTCCAGTAGTGTCAGATGATAAATTTACTCCAATGTTTACTGATGGCTCTAAAACAGGGGACAGTGTGGGCGAATCTGCTGCTGTCTTTCCTGACCGCAACTCTCCATACCCTCCCCCTCTTATGCTTCAATTTTACAGCAGAATTAATGGCTTTAATGATTGCCCTTTTTCGAATTTTAATCCTTAACCAAAATCATTTTGATGTCATTTATTCAGATTCGCTTAGGGCGCTACAAGCGCTTAAACCCTTATTCTAAAAACGCAATTGTATCAGCTGTACAACAATTTCTTCGGCTTTTCCCCATTCCCGTAAGAAACAAATTACTTTACTGTTGGACCCCCTCTCAGTAGGGTAAACTGGCACGAAAAATCGTGACAAGAAGGCCAAATGCCGCTCCTCTTCTCGGAGTTGCTCCAGATACCTCCCGGATGCCATTCGGACAATGCCCGCCTTCACCATCACGATTACTATCGTGGTCTCCGAAAGGCTTTCGATTTGTGGGAAAGAGTGCTGGACGGAGTGATCGGCGGGAGAAAACTCAGAAAACAATAAAGCCGAAAACATTGGTGAGTCGTCTTCCTCCCACAGACGAAAGCGCGTTACACGAAGTGATACTTGCATGCCTCCGTATTAGCCACACCGGTGGATCGAGTCGACATGGCGACGTATATGGTCGACGGACCCTCCTCCAATTTGAAATTTTGCCGTTCGCCACACCCCGCAGATCGTTGTTACCATACCCTTCATTGATGTTCCATCTGGACCCTATTCGCCGTCGTCATTTTTCCTATACTTTACGGTCCATAACACATTCTAAAAGGTTATCCCTCTTATCTGAAACTTCCCACTTTAGCAGTAACTATATTTTCTTGTATCTTCGAGAAGTGAATATTCTTTATAACATTTGATTTGTTATGTAATCTTAAGACTATTAATATTCAAGGATAAACTTTATTTAGTTTTCTAATTTAACTGATCTATTGAAATATTCATTTTCGACCAGTGAATCGTTCCTATTGACATTTGAAATAGTATATGACAGGACCCTGCGCAGGTGGCTGATTTTCAGTTCCAGTATGGCGCTTCGGTTGTGGAGCGGGTTGGGGGTCCTGCACAGTATTCAAAAAAAAAAAAACATAAAATAAAAAATAAAATAAATACAAGTTAGATGATTATATATATATTATAATATATATATATTATATAATATATAGAGTGATATATAATATTATATATAGTATATATTTACTATATATATATATATATATGATGTGGTATGATATATATATATATATTATATAGATATATTATATAGTTATTATATACTATATATATATATAAGCTACTTCGTAAGTCAGTCTGTTACAAACACTTCTGGACAGTCAGAATTGATAGTTTATTGCAGATCAAAAATCCTGGTGCGTGAATGTAGATGATATTGGTGGTATTCAGAAAGTCGCGGTGCCGATGGAAATTAAAGGTCCAGATTAGGACAATCCTGGCCATCATTTAATAATAAGATGATGAGAGGTAAAATATAATAATAATAAATAATAATAATAATAATTAAAAGAATAATAACAGCAATGACTAATTAGCCTACGACGAGCGATGGAGACTTATTTGAGAAAGATTGAAAGAAAAAAAGAAGAAATATATAAAGACACGAAGATTAAAAAGAAATTTAACTCAATTGCCAGTCTCACGGGAGCACCTGATCAAGGAAGACCTTAATCAAGGAGACGCTTAATCAAAGAAGAGGTATGTATCACTGGTTAGCCATGTTTAAAATATGTTGAGATCGTTTACCTTGACTAAGTTAAGGTTTCATAGTATCAAGATTGATATGTAAAACTCGAACCAGGCGATAAAAGGCTAGTAGATTTGGGTTGCGAAATAATCAGGGGTGGTAATCATAGCAATTACGCGTGACTGTACTGTGTAATCGAGGCGTGAAAGGCCGCAAGGATTTGGGTGGAGCAGCAGAGCAGGAAAAAAAATATTGGTAGACCAGACAAAATATATCATTGTTTTTGTGGAGCCAGAATCTGATCTGGAGAATTTATAAATTAGAGAGTATCTTCTTTACCGAAAGAAGCATATTTTTGCATTAAGAAAATTATTTTCCTTCCGAAGGCAATGAAATAGTTCCGTTCCCAAGCGTATGTAACGAATTGTGAAATCGAAATGAGAGATCTAGTTCCGATTTGAAAATGGCTTTGACGGCCAACAACAGGAAGTCCTCGACTTCAAAGGTTTGTCGTTTGGGAAATCCACAACTTTCTGTCAAAACAGCCTCAAAAACTTGCTTTGTTTACAAAATTTTAAAGCCTTTTTAGGCTTAGGTCAAAGACCTAGTCCTACAGTAGTTAAGATGAGAATTATATTATAAAGTTTTATGCCGACAGGCCACTGAAATCAAGTCGATATAATTTACATAATTATATACTTTAAATGACTTTTAAGCAATTTAATCTTTCTTCTATCATATCAATGAGTATCTGAATTTCTGCTCATATATATATATAATATATATTTATATATATATATAATAATATATTGTAATATAGGTGTGGATAATATATATAAGTATAATATATATATATATTCATATATATTATATATATTATAATATATATATATATAATATTATATATAGTATATTTATTATATATATATATATATAGTAGTTATGATATATTTATATATATATAGTATATATAATTATTATATATAATATTATATATAATATATAACTATAATAATAATGTAGTAATATTATATATATATATATACTATAATATAATATATATATATATAGTATATATATATATCTCAAGCATCCAGTATTCACTGCTTCTAATCAAAGGTTAATCACAGCATAACATTTAAACAAATAACTAGAATGTAGATAATCATTAGGATCTAAGAAAAGAAAAAGAAAAAAGCAGTTGAAACAAAATGAAGTAAAATATAAAAGGATAAAAATAAAAAAAGAAGAGGAAAAGATAAAAAGAAATATAAGCAAAAGATTGTAATTTATGCTGAATGACTAAATGCAGTTTCAATTTTGATTGTTTTCATGCACTCAGTGTAGGGACAGGCATTCGGGTCGTGGTTGGTCATTTTGACAACGCGTTTTTTTTGCTGCTGACCTTTTTTGACCGCGACCTTTTTGGGCCTGACCCGTTTGGGGCAACCCAAGATTTTTGAGTACACCAAAATTTTTTGAAACCAAATTTTTTGAGAGCCCCTAATTGTTTGCACCCTAAGTGTTTTAAGCAACAGCATAAGTTTATTCTGGCAACCCTTGAGTAGGAGGCAACCTAAATTTTGCAACCCTTCGAAGAAGGTTGCGCCAAACGGTTGCGTAAAGCAACCGTTGTACGTACCCCACCATTAATTTTTTCGGCCAACCCTCTTGGTTCTTCCCATGGGTCATTTTTGCCACGTAATTTTGGCCACCCTTGGGGCTTAGCCGTTTTTGATGTCTTTACTTGTTTTGACATGCATATTTCGGCTTACCTAATTTTTTCGACCATGGGTCAATTCTTGCCCACGGTAATTTTTTGCTACCCTTAGAGGCTTAGCCCGTTTTTGATGCCTTTTACCTTGTTGGACCATGATATTTCGGCCTTAACCTTGCCATATCCATTGGGTCCAATTTTTGGCCCACGGTAATTTTTGGGCTACCCTTTAGGGGCTTAGGCCCGTTTTTGATGTCTTTACCTTGTTTGACCATGTTATTTCGGCCTTGACCTTAGTATACCATGGGGTCAATTTTTGGCCCACCGTAATTTTTCTGTCCTTACCTTTAGGGCATTAGCCCTTTGATGTCTTAACTTGTTTTGGACCATGATATTTCAGCTTGGCCTTGCATATACCATGGTCAAGTTTTGGCCCACAGCAATTTTGCACTCGATGTCCCACACGTACATATTTCGTTCCTGAACTTGAAAGAATATGTAGTCTAGTTGATGTTCTATTAGTGTTCATGATTATTCTATGAGTGCCAGGTGAGTGCAAGTGAGTGCCAATGAGTGCATGAGTGGCCACGAGTGCCATATGAGTGCCAATGAGTGCCAAGTGAAGTGCACATAGGCCAACGAGTTCACTTTTTCAAGCCTTTTCTAGCCTCCCTGAGCCTAGAATAGCCTAAATGGGGTGTCTACCCCTAGGTTATAAGGTATGAGAAATCGATTGGTGTATATACAAGTTGCTAGGATGGTTCCTACTATGAGTTAGTCTTTTTTAACACTTTCTAACACTATGTCACTTATACACAAATACAACTATGACACTTTTACACACATTCACTATGACATTTAACACCACACCTGATATTTTGAATGCCTTCAACTTTGATCTGTCCTCAAACTTGATGGCCTCACATTGAGTTGCTCAGCATTTGATGCCCAATTTGATGTTTGATTGATGCCGCAGCATTGATACCATCTATATATTTGATGATTCATCTTTTGATGAAATCATCTATATAGTCATCTCTACCCTAGATCAAAGAACAGAGTTAATATTAATGTTTTCCCCTAGTTCATAAGTACCACCAGGGCTCAGCATGAGCCCACCCGCAAAGGGCAGCCAACCCGCACCCGCAGGTGCGTTCCCGCCGCGTCCCCGCCGCCGCGTTGCCGCCCGCGCGCGCGCCGCAGGCGCAATATTTCCGGCGTACCCGCCCACCGCGGGCGGCCCGCAGGCGCAATATTTCCCGGCCGCCGAATGAAATACTATATATATATATTTTATATATATAATTATATATATATATATATATATATATATATTTATATTATATATATATAATATATATATATATATAATATATATTATTATATATATATATATATTATATATACTACGAGTCATTCTTTTTTACTACATTTGTACGAAATATTTATTATAAAACATAAACTTTACATACTTAAAGCAGTAATCAGTAAATCAATAGAGATGTTACCTAACACCTAAGTATGTGTTTGTTTTACTGCTTTACTGCTTTAACTTTCTGCTTTACTGCTTTAACTCACTGATTTACTGCTTTAACTCACATACATTACATACCTTAAAGCAGTAAATCAGTAAATCAATAGAGGTGTTACCTAACAACCTAAGGATTAGTATGCTTTGTTATTACGTGCTTTACTGCTTTTAACCTTTTCTGCTTTACTTGCTTTACTCACTGCTTTACGGCTTTAACTCATATACATTAATACCTTAAAGCAGAAATCAGTAAATCAATAAGGTGTACTAACACCTAAGGCGATTAGTATGCTGTTTTATTACTGCTTTACGCTTTACTTCTGCTTTACTGCTTTAAAACTTTCTGCTTTACTTGCTTTAAACTTCTCTGCTTTATGCTTTAACTTCTCGCTTACTGTTTTTAACTTTCGCATTTACCTGCTTTAACGTTCTTGCTTTACTCGCATTTGAACTATATGTTGCGTGGCTTTAACTCATATATTTATTAAACATTACATACCTTAAGACAGTTAAATCAGTAAAATCGGAAGTAGAGGTGGTGACGTAACAGGGCAAGGGGGATTAGTATGCTTTGTGTTTTACTGCTTTACTGCTCTTAAGCTTATCTGCTTTACTGCTTAACTTTCTGCTTTACTGTTTAACTTTCCTGCTTTAATGCTTTAACTGTCTGCTTTACTGCTTTTAACTCATATATTTATTAACATTATGTTTTTATTGCTTGTTTTAATATTTTATTTATTTTATTATTCTTTATTTATTTGTTTATTTTGATTATGTGGTAGTTTTTATTTTAGTTAGTTATACTTATGTTATTTATTTCATGCCTATTGTTATTATATAGAACAGAAACACATACACACAACAACACACACACACACACACACACACACACACACACACAGCACTTAGCGACGGTTAAAAATTGCAATGACCACTATATACACACATTCACTAGACACTTACATTTACCATAGACACTTACATCATTCCACTTGATACAACGCGGTCACACACCACCAGACACGACACCATGACACTTGAATACACACATTCACTATGAACTCTGATACACTCACCCCTAGACACTTACATTTACCCATGGAGTTATTTACTTCATTGGCTAATTGTATATTTAGAACAGCACATAACACAACAACACACAACACACAGCACACACACACACACACACCACACACACACACTTATACACACATTTCACTATTGACACTTATACACACATTCAGCATATGACACTTACAATTTACCCATAGACACTTAACATTTCACTTATTACACAGGCGGTCACACACACCACACACACACCACACACACATATACCACATTCACTATGACACTTTACACACATTCACTATGACACTTTACATTTACCCCATGAGACACTTACATTTACACTTATACACCCGCGGTCACACACACACACACACTTAACTTTCACAAAATACTATGACATTCTACACAACATTCACTATGACACTTACATCTATGGACACTTACATTTACACTTAAACACACACACACACACAGATTTACTCACTCACACACAGATTTACTTACCCACGCAGATTCTTACACTCACACACAGATTTTACTTACACTCACACGCAGATTTACTACACTCACAAGATTACTTACACTCAACACACAGATTTACTTCACTCACACAGATTTACTTACACTTACACACACAGATTTCCTTACACACACAGATTTACTTACACACACACACACACACCAACACACACACTCACTTACATATATAACGTATAATTATTTAAAACATTTGTTTTTAATTAAACACGTACATTTATATATACTCATTCAAATATAACTAAAAATTATTTCAAAGTTTCTAAAACTTCTATAATAAATCAATCATTATTATTGAACAAAGAATTTATTATTAACAGTAAAACTTTTTGTTTATAAAATTTTGAGTTACTATCAAGTTTTAAATAACTTTTACTAAATTTTATGAATTTTATTAAAAAACATATATTTTACGATACTTAAAGCAATTAAACAGTAAATCAGTAAGGTCAGCCCTAGCACCCCTCTACACAAAGCTATGCCACGTTTTGTTATTGATACTGGCTTTAACACATCTTTAGCCATGTAATAAGTATAAAAAGAACAAAATAAGTTCTTTTCTGCTAACTTAACATGTATTTTATTAAATCTTCTAAGTTCTTATTTAAAAAATAACAATTATTCACTTACATTTAATTATTCGTTCGATGTTAACTAAAAATACTTCAAAGTTTTTTAAATATTCGGGTTATTCTTTATTATTTATTATTATTATGTATCTATGTACATTGACAATCCATCACGAGAAACACAACAACCGCACTCCTTACAGTACGAAACTGACCTCTCTCTGTTAAACTGTGTTGAAATAACTACTTTGAGGCCTAAATGTAGGATAATCTTTTTTGTAGCCCGGGCGATTTAGGCCTAATCCAGGTCAAAATATATTTCAAACTGACCTTTTTCTGTTAAATGTGGTGCCATAACTACGTTAGGCCTAAATTTAGGGATAAGCCTTTTTTGTATCCATGCTGATTTAAGGCCTAATACGCAGGTCCAAAAGGTAATTTCCAGATAGACATAGAATCAATTGTTATTAAAACATTATTTTTATAAATATATTTCAAACTGAAAGCATGCTGGATCGGTAAGATCCTTTACGCAGGTAAGAAGGAATTGTTTTCCTTACTTGTGATTGGTCGGAAGTAAACCTTATCTCTATATGACCTCGTAGTGATTGGTCGAGAATATCTTTGATCTCTTTTGAATTAACTTTGTTCTTTTAAACTGTATTTGAGCAGGTGTGTATTTATTATCTTTTAGACCTCAACTCATTAAATCATCGTCCACTTAGCCTGTTAAGCGGTTCGCGCTCGATCTAGTCTGTGCTAAAAGTGTGCCTGGATAGTAAATATATATTACAAATTATAATAAATATTACATGAGGAATAATTATTAATTTCACTAGAATAGTTAATAATTAATTCACATTTATAGTAGATCAAGTGAAGCAAAACGCAAGAGCCCCGCAGCGCGACCCGTTGCGGAAACCGACGCATGAACCCGCCGGCGTAACATTACTACGCGGTCGCGAAATGAGGCGCTTGTATTTTCAAAGTTGGTGGGCATACATCTAGAGGTTTGATATCTTTTGACACCGTCCATTCAGGTATTGTATAATATTAGGTTTGTTACTGTATCAAGGTAATATTTACGAAACCTGTATAAACATGTGTTCAAGCGTATTAGTTTATTTAAAGTCCGGGTATATCAGTGTTTATTACAAACCAGATGAGATATTGTCAATGGTTGCCGAATGCATACACATTTTTTTTTTTTTTCTGATATAGAAGAGGTATGAATTACATTACTTCGATGTAATTTTTTGAAGTTATATAAATATACCAACTTTTTATCCATAAACTTATACATAGAGAAGAGTTAAACCGTAAAGACATCACCTTGAAAGGGAGGGAATGGGTAACATTCTATACTTAACTCTTAGCGCGTATTATAGGTTAACTTTGAAAGGCAGATATAAAACTTGGTTACATTCCTTAAAGTAATAAGATTTAAAAGGCATACCACAAAGAGGAAAACATGGCCTACGTCACAGCCGGAGATATATTGTTCTATTCCCCAAGAATTATAACTTAGGATAATAAAACCAAACGTGTTTCTACAAACCAAAATGTTTGCTTCATTCAAAATAAATGTTTTCAAGAAAAGCTTACCATTGAAATGGTATTTTCTAATAAAATAATTAAAATGTTCAGTAAGAATAAAATGACGGCTCATAATATAGGAAACGGTTTATTTGAAAATACAAAAATGATGTAATTAAAGTTTACAACGGCGTATCATAAAGAAAATATTTTCGCGACCGCGAAGTAATATTACGCCGGCGGGTTCATGCGTCGGTTCCGCACCGGGTCGGGCTTGCGGGCGCTCTTGCGTTTTGCTTCACGTGATCTACTTTAAATCTAGTGAATTAATTATTATCTATTCTAGTGAAATTATTAATTTTCCTCATGTAAGTATTTATTATAAATAGATATTAATGTTTAAAAATAAATAAAAACATTGATTAATACAAATCAGATAACTGGTGCACCGCTATAACAGCTACAACATGATATGATTTTAAAATGAATTGAGGTTAAAAGATTTAATAAAACAACCTGCTCAAAGTACAAGTTTTAAAGAACGAGTTTATTTTCAAAAAGACGATAAATAATTCTCGACCAATCCGCATACGAGGTCATATAGAGATAAGGATTTCTCCGACCAATCACAAGTAAAGAGAATCAATTTCCTTCTTACCCTGCTTAAAGGATCTTCCGATCCAGCATGTTTCAGTTTGAAAAAATATATTTATAAATAATAATAATAACAATGATTCTGTCTATATGAATTACCTTTGACCCTGGTATTTAGGCTTAAATTCAGCATGGATACAAAAAGGCTATCGCTAATGTTGGCCTAAATTTAGGCCTAACTAGTTATTGCACACACATTTAAGAAACAAGGTCAGTTTCTGAAAATAATTTTGACTGGAATTAGGCCTAAATCGCCCCGGGCTACAAAAAGGATTAATCCTAAATTTAGCCCTAAAGTAGTTATACTCAAACACAATTTTACAGAGAGAGGTTCAGTATATTCGATCTGTGAAGGAGTGCGGGTTGTTGTGTTTATTCTCGTGTCGGATTGTCAATGTACATACAAAATAATATAATAATCAATAAAGAAAACCGAATTATTTAAAAAACTTTAATATTTATAGTTAACATCGAGCGAATAATAGTAAATGTCAGTGAATAATTGTTATTTTTAGATAAAAACTTAGAATGATTTGTTTATAAAAACATGTATAGTTAGCAGAGAAGAACTTATTTTGTTCTTTTATACTTATTACATGGGCTAAAGATGATGTAAGCAGTAAGTCAATAGAACAAAAACGTGGCATAGCTTGAGTTGTAGGAGGGGTGCTAGGGGCTAGACCTTACTGATTACTGATATTATTGCTTAAGGTACGTAAAATATATGTTTTTATAAAATTTCATAAATTTTAGTTAAAAGTGTATTTTATAAAACTTTAGATAGTAGAATTATAACAAAAAGTAATTAACAGTTAATAATAAATTCTTTGTTCAAAGATAATGATTGATTTATATTAAGAAGTTTTAAGAAACTTTTGAAATAATTTTAGTTCATATTTGATGGTAATATAAATGTACGTGTTAATTAAAAATAAAATGATTTAATAAATTATACGTTATATGTGTAAGTGAGTGTGTGTGGTGTGGGTGTGTGTGTGTGTGAGTGTAAGTAAATCTGTGTCAGTGTAAGTAAATCTTTGTGTGTAAGTAAATCTGTGTGTGAGATGTAAGTAAATCTGTGTGAGTGTAAGTAAATTGATGTGTGAGTGTAAGGTAATTCTGTGTGCAGTGTTAAGTAAAATCTGCGTTTGTTGAGTGTAAGTAATCGTGTGAGTGTTAAAGTAAATCTGCGCGTGTAAGTAAATCTTGTGTGAGTGTAAGTAATCTGTGTGTGAGTGTTAAAAGCTAAGTGTAAAATGTAAGTGTCTATGGGGTAAATGTAAGTGTCATAGTGAATGTGGGTATAAGTGTCATAGTGAATTCGTGTAATAAGTGTAAAGTGGTGTGTTGTGTGTGTGATGTGTTTCTAAAAATAATAATAACCAATAGGCACTGAAGTAAATAACACATGAGAGTAAATGTAAGATGTCATAGTGAATGTGTGTTAATAAGTCGTAAGTGGGTTGTGGTGTGTGTGTGACGCGCGTGTGTATAAGTGTAAATGTAAGTGTCTATGGGTAAATGTAAGTGTCATAGTGGATGTATGTATATGTTTCATAATTGAACGTGTTTGGAATTGGATGATAGAGTGTGAGTAAATGTGTATGTAGGTTAATAATTATAACATAGGCATGAGGTATATGCAACGTAAGTATAATAATTTAATAGACTAAGGTATACATGCTTATATAATAAAATTAAATTAAAAAATTAATAATAAAATAAATAAAAAGCATTAAAAGAAAGCAAGTCTCGTTAAGAACTATTCCAGTTCAAGAATTAAAACAGACAGTTAAAGCAGTTAAACAGAAGGTTAAAACAGTAAAGCAGAAAGTTAAAGCAGTAAAGCGAAAGTTAAAGCAGTAAAGCAATATATGTTTTAAAGCAGTAAAGCAGAAGTCTGAAAGCAGTAAACGCAGTTAACAAACAGCATAACTACATCCCCCCTTTTGGTGTTAGGTCACACCTCTATTGATTTACTATTTACTGCTTTAAGATGGTAATGTTAAAACATATGAGTTAAGCAGTAAAACATATGAGTTAAAGCAGTTTAAAGCAGAACAGAAAAATAACAAGTTCTAGTAGTTTTAAAAGCAGTTTTTTAAAGACCCAGGAAAAAGTAAAAACAGAAGCAGAGTTAAAACAAGATAAAAGCCAGAAAGTTAAGCGAAAGCAGAAAGTTTTAAAGCAGTAAAAGCAGAAGTAAAGCAGTAAGCAGTTTTTAAAACAAAAAAGCTATAATCCCTTAGGTTTAGGTAACACTCTATTATTTTACTGATTTACTGCTTTAAGGTATGTAATGTAGGTGAGTTAATTTAAAGCAGCCTAAAGCAGTGAGTTAAAGCAGTATAGCAGAGTACAGCTCTTAAAGCAGTAAAGCAGTAAACAAAAAGCATACTATTCCTTAGGTGTTTAGGTAACAACTCTATGATTTACGATTTCACGTGTTTAAGGTAACAGAATGTAATGTGATTAAGTTGAGTTAAAGCAGTAACAGCAGTGGTTAAAGGCAGTAAAGCAGAAACGTTAAAGCAGGTAAAAGCACGTAAAAACGAAAAGCAATACTAATCCCTTTAGGTGTATTAGGTAACCCCTCTATTGATTTACGAATTTATGCTAAGGGTATGAAGTTATGTTTATAATAATATTCGTACCAAATTGTAGAAAAATGAATGACTGTAGTATATATATATTATTATATATAATAATATATTATTATATAGTATATATTATATATATATATATATATTAATAATATATATAATTATATATTATATATATTATTATAAATTATATTAGATATATATAATATATATTACATATATATATATTTATATATTTATAGTTTCATCTCGCGCGGGAGAATATATGGCCTGGCGGCGCCCGCGGCGGGCGGTTACGCGGAATATTGCGCCTGCGGGAGCGCGCGGCGGGCGGGAACGCGGGCTCGGATGCCTGCGGGACGCACCCGCGGGTGCGGGGTTGGCTGACTTTGCGGGTGGGGCTTCAGCTGAGCCGTGGGGTATTTGGTTGTTATGAACTAGGGGAATAATTAAACAAACAAACATTAATATTAACTTGTTTTGATTTGTAGGGTAGAGATGAAGCTTCAAAGATGATTTCATCAAAGAATGAATCATCAATATAGATGGTGATCAAGTGCTGCGATCAATCCATCAAAGTTGGAGGCTCAATGCCTGAGGCATCAATGCGAGGGCAATGCTGAGGCATCAATGTGAGCATCAAGTATAGCATCAAAAGTTTACGCATCAAAATATCAAGGAGATATTGTGTAAGTGCATAGAGAATGTGTGTAAAGTGTCGTAGTGTATGTGTGGTATAAGTGACATAGTGTGTATAAGTGTTAGAAAGAGACTAACTCATAGTAGGAAGGCATCCTGAACTTGTAATATACACCCATCGATTCCTCATACCTTATTACACCTAGGGGTAGACATCCATATTAGGCTATTCTAGGCTCAGGGGAGGTTAGAAAAGGCTTGAAAAGGCACTCAGTTGGCACTATGTGGAACTCACTTGGCACTATGTGGCACTCATTTGGCACTCATTGGAACTCACTTGGCACTCACTGGCCCACTCATAGAATAATCATAGAACCTAATAGACATCACTAGATAACATTACGTTTCAAGTTAGAAACAGAAAATCGTGCGTGTGGGACACGATTTGTGCCAAAAATTTTGGCGTGGCCAAAAATTGACCATGGTAATGGGCAAGGCCAGGCGAAATATCGATGGTTCAAAAAGGTTAAAGACATCAAAAAGGGCATAGCACCTAAAGGAGGACAAAAAATACCGTTGGGCCAAAATGACCCATGTATATGGCAAGGTCAAAGGCCGAAATGATCTGGTCTTTTCAACAGTAAAGACTTCAATATGGGACTAAAGCCCTAAAGGTAGGCCAAAAATTACCGTGGGCAAAATTGGACATGGATATGCAAGGTTTAAGGCGAAATAATCCATGGTCAAAACAAGGTAAGACATCAACGGGCTAAAGCCCCTAAAGGGTAGCCAAAAATTACCGTGGGCAAAAAATGACCCATGGTATATGGCAAGGTTAAGGCCGAAATATCATGGTCAAACAAGGTAAAGACAGTCAAAAACAGGGCTAAGCCCCTAAAGGGTGGCCAAAAATTACCGTGAGGCAAAAAATGACCATGGAAGACAAAGGGTTGGTCGAAAAAATAGGGTGGGGTACGTACAACAGGTTGCTTACGCAACCGTTTGGCGCAACCCTTCTTCGAAGGGTTGCAAAAATTAGGGTTGCCAAAAAATTAGGGTTGCCAAAAAATTAGGGTTGCCAAAAAATTAGGGTTCTCAAAAAATTTGGGTTCTCAAAAAATTTGGGTTCTCAAAAAATTTGGGTTGCCCAAAAAGGTCAAGGCCCAAAAAGGTCGCGGTCAAAAAAGGTCAAGGGCAGGTAAAAATCGCGTTGGTCAAAATGACCAACACGACCGGAATGCCTGCCCTAATACTTGCATCGTTATTAAACACATTTTTCATCTAATTAATAAGAAAGCAAAACATTTTACGTTTAATAAATCTTTAGTAATTTAAGAATTAAAATTCTTATATAATTAACGTTTACCTCTACGAACGAAGTGACGTATCCTTTTCTATGAAAGTCTTTCCATATAAAAGTGCAATTGTCAAAATGACTTTTAAGTTTATTAGAGCAGTTCAAGTTAAGATCTTCATCCCAAATATGTCCAGTAAGCCACGCCATGGCATTAGGATAGGTATTGTCTCCAATTCTAT
>JABUQX010015656.1:17500-26758 GCA_015478945.1 Trachelipus rathkii | reverse complement strand
AAAGAGAGAGTCTAATGTGCACTTTTCTCTGATGGTTTTCAAGTTTAGTTTTTAACTAAAGGATACGATTTCAGATCCCTTTAACATTCTTCCAAAAATTGCTGAATATTTTAATGGTGCATTTTCTCTGATGCTTCAAGTTTAAGTTTTTTAACTAATAGCACTACGAGATTTGTTCGCTGAACAGGCGACGAATTATTATAAATTAATTTAACCTCTGGACTTTATATTATTAACGGATATGATACTTATAAAAATTTTTAGTGTCCAGAAAATTTCGGGGGGGGGGCCAATGGCGCGCTCTGTGGTCGGCCGCTAAACACGTCACTTTATATATAGTAATATATATATTATTATATATATATAATATATAATATATATATATATATTATATATATATATATATCATATTATATATATATATATATATATATTATATAAAGCATGAGCCGTGCGCCTTTGCAGCAAGACACCACGAGCCGTTCCACGTAATATATTATATATAAATATATATATATCTATATATATATATATAATATATATTATATATATATAGTATAATATATAATATATATATATATATATATGTATAGGTAGGTGACTAGTAGTTATTAGTGATAACGGGTAGATGGTATATGATATCTCTCACTACTGATAGATCACAAGAATATTATGAGAAATATAATTAGTGGGTATATATATATTATAATTATTATATATTTAGTGATGGATGAATTAGCCGCAACCACAATGACGGAGCAATCGCACATAATTTTTGGACAATGCAACTGCAACCTCTAACACACGGTTGCCAAACTGTCCTACACAAGCGCACCGGGTTGTCACTGTCTTCAACAAGCCGCAACTGCGTTTATCAGGAAGTTATCTCTTATATAAAATACTGTCCTTAGTGCTATCAACTAACTTTCTCTCTCTCTTTTATATATATGAAAAGCAAGGATTCGGTGTGTCTTTACTCCTCAAATACTTCTAAGATAAGATCACCTTGTTAAGTTCTGTTTTATACTAATTGAAAAAGGTCATTTACCCTATCGGAGATATTTGAAGAGATTACTTAAAAGTTAAGCTTTCATTCGTACTCTAATAACAAAGTAACAGGGGCCCGGACTGGCTCCTTTGGGGGGCCCTCGGCTAGAGATTGAAAAGGGGCCCTTACCGGGGAATTTAGAGGAATAGATTTATTAGAATATAAATAAGTTTTTGAAATTTGGCTTACATGCTTAAAAAGCAAATTTACCCTATTCTTGTCACTTGGAAAAATAGTTGAGTAAAAAGTACGCTTTTTCTGATGTAGTTTACTTTCACAATAAATATTTATATAATTTTTATATACCGTTCCTAAACTAGATCCCTGCTAGAAAAAATAAGTATACTAATTAATTACGAGTGGTTTATTACTTTAAAATGAAAATGAGTAATATTTTTAGTTTCAGGCAACCAAATCACACTGTTGAAGCTCATATAGTCTAATTTCTACTGTACATACGATCAGTAAATATTTAAGAAAGGAACTAAAAGTTACAATGGTTAATAAAAAACAAGCATAATTGAAAGAGAAAACAATGTCCTCTTCAATTGTGATTTAATTGTTACAAAATAGAATATATTTTATAACAAAAAGAAAAATGGCTCTACAATACCTTGGTACAGAGTACAGACAGCAAACTAAGAAAGGTAATTTGATAGTAAAGGGCATGATCCAATATTTTGCTCGGGCTGAGCCAAAATTTCCCCTCCCCATAAAAATGAACATAAAATTCTTAATTTTCAGCCGAATTTGACTATATAAACACCAAACTGTAGTTTTTTTGCCCTCTAAAACTTTGTTTTTCGGTGTTTTTCTTTGTCTATAGTCATTCTTTCAGAATTTTCAATTTTTCAAAACCCATGTTTTTTGACATTCTTCGTAATAACTTCCAGATTTTTTTTTCGCGAATGACTTCAAAACTTGAAATATGCATAAGATAGGTCATTACCATACAATAATTACATAGAAAATTTTCGATTTTTTGAGTTTTGTGCTCAGCGTTGTTCAATTTCCAAACCCACTTTTTTTTGGATTTTGAAATGAAAAATTGCGATAATTTTTTTTCTGTTTGGGCGAAGTGGATGAAATTTTCAGGGCATATGTAGTTAGGGTAGATGCACATTTTTTACTTAGATAATTTCTTTGTATATGCAATAGGTTTGGATTTGTTCTTGGAAAAAAACTTTCAAAAAAAAAAAAGTTTTTAAAAATTTTCTTTTGAGTATACAAAGAATTATCTAAGTAAAAAAATGCATCTCGCCCGACTATACAAACCCTGAAAATTTGATGTTGATAGGACAAGAATAAAAAAAAATTATCGCAGTTTTTCATTTCAAATCCAAAAAAAGTGGGTTTGGAAATTGGACAACGCTGAGCACAAAACTCAAAAAGTCGAAAATGTACTTCTGAACGATTGTAGGTAATGGACCTATCTATACATATTTCAAGTTTGAAGTCACTTCGAAAAAAAATCCGGTAGTTGATACGAAGAATATCAAAAACATGGGTTTTGAAAAATTGAAAATTCTGAAAGAATGACTACAGACACAGAAAACAACGTTTTAGAGGGCAAAAGAAGCTACAGTTTGGTCTTTCTATAGTCAAAATTGGCTGAAAATTCCGAATTTTATGTCCATTTATAGGGGGGGGGGAAATTGGGCTCAGCCCAAGAAAAATATTGGCACATGCCATAAAGGTTGTTTACTAACCTAACAGCTTTTTGGCCAGTTCTTCACTGGTTCTGGCTACTTCATCAATAATAACATCTTTATCCAAGTTATAAAATAAGTCTCTTTATACATTCATGAAAAGAAAATTAGACATAAGGTCTTGGCTTATAGTAGATCTAAGTCGATTCTTAACTATTTTAAGTTTACAAAATACCCTTTCACAGGTGACCTGTGTACAAGGTATGGTTAGGACAAACTTGTAAGCTACATATAGGCTCGTAAACAATCCAGATTGTGAGAGGAAAAAAAAAAAGCAACAAAAAAGGCGCATGATAAACACCGAAAACATTGTTTATTTTAGAGCAGTAACCATAAAGATTTTCGTCTCCTTCAAATTCAGATTTTACATCGCCAAATTCACAGATTTCTTCAGCTCCATTAGATTGTCTTGTTTTCTTTTAATGTTAGTTTTTTCAGCCATTGTAAAACTTTCATACTGATCTCCAGACTGTTTCAGCTCTATCAATAACTGACCTCTTTCAGCTTTACAAAGTTTAGAAATACTACAAAGGACTTCCGTAGGAAAACTATCAAGCATTACGATTTCATTAAATTTCTTTGGGTCTAACCAGGAACAATCTCTAATTTCTTTGTTTGGACTAAATCTTTCTTCGATACTTGTCCTGGCAAAATCTAAAACACTGAAAAAGATCAATTTATAGTTTTGAGCAGTTGAGATTTCAGGGGCTTCATCTATTGATTTTTCACCAGGCATTACCTTTTTCTTTGAAGTTCTTTTTACCTTGAAATCTAATTCTACTTCTACATCAATATTGTTATCTTCTAATTTGCTATTAACTGTACTTGCATAATATTTTGCTTTTGAATACAAAGCCTGAAACTGTTTATCACTCCTTTTATCTCCTACTTGTTGAAGCAGCTTCTCTACCAAGTTCCAAGCTGAAGAATAGTCAATGGTTTTGCTTTGTAAATATTTTGAAATGGGAGATATAACAAGAAATGAATCTAATAAAACAATAGACATATATGGGTTTTCAAATTTGGACCATTGACTGATTAACTTTCTTGCCATGAATTTAGATTTACAGTCAAAACTTCCATTTGATATTTCTTTTAAAAGAGTGCGGGTAATAAAATGAATAGTTTTCTCTTGCGGTTTACACTTCTCAACTTCTTAAAAATCCTCATCAATAATTTGAAGTAAGAGCTTTATGTTGCTCCACACCCTACCATTGTGGAACTCTATTTTTTTTGCAACCTGTGAAATTTTTTCATGTGGGCAATATGTTTTCTTTCTAGTTTCCTCTCCCCATACGGCATTCTTTTATAAGACGAGCTTAGAAAACTAAGCCAGATTCTTCAACGCATTCAATAAGTTTTCTGCTTTGGAGCAACGTTACCTGGTTGAATCAGCTACTTACCAAGTTCAGCAGTGTCCCCATACAAGGTGAGTGTAATATAAACCTTCATTTCTTCCTTTTTGGAACTGACGCTTGTAGACTTTTATAACAACCTTTCATATTGTTAGCTCCGCCAAATGAACAAGCAATAATATTTGATGTTGAAATGCCACACTTGGCTAATTCTGATTTTATAAGCTGGTACAAAACCAATCCCGATGAATCATTGACTACTGTTATTTCTAAAAGTCTTTCTATATCTTTCCTTGAAAGACATAGCGGACACAAATCGGCCAACTGTCCATAGCTAGCCGCATCTTGAGTCTACTACTATCACGTCCTGAACATTATCGCTTCATGAAGTTTTCTTTCAATATGATATGCACGCCCATCGAAACCATCTACTTTTAAGTAGCTTGATTGGAATAAATTTTTTTTGACAAAAATGTCAACAAAGAGCCTCTTCCAGTCGGTCTTTTAATTAACTTTCCAGTGGCTTCTCTTTTGTTCATTATTTTCAGTCTGTGCTTTTTGCAGTCTTCAATATACTTTCTGACATGATTTTGTAAAATCACATCATAACTTGCAACCAACATGACCAGTTCGAGAAAATAACCATGATTATCTGTAGAGTCAAGCATATAAGCCCTTCTGCTTTATCCCCTCTGTACGCATTGCCTTGTTTTACAATAAACAAAACTATATCAATTAAAAGTTGAACAACCAGTCTTCTGGTGTGAACTTCTCTTTCTCGCTTGTTGGTTTGGTTACTAGTCAGAAGAGTTGAAATATCGTGACCTTTTTGGCTTTGAAAAGCTGCCTTCGCTGCGAGTTGATGATAACGAATGCTTAGGTAATAAATGTAGAATCTCTATTATCTTTACCTCCAAACCATACAGCTGGAATAGTACACTCTGTTGAGCCGAATAGAATATGAAAATAACGGCATTTTCTGTGAATTTTTAATCACCATCTCGGTAAAATGTCGGTAATAAGTTTATAAACTAATTGATAAAGTAAGTATATCCCTTTTGGGGGGGAACTCTCCGGGGCCGCCATTGGGCCGGGGGCCCTCGCAATCCGCACGACGGCAGCCGACCTTGCCAGTCCGGGCCTGACAAGTAATTCCTTTTATTGTTTCGTTAAAACCCCTTCACCGGCCATACCTCATATTTCGAGGCTGAAGAAGAATTAAATCGTGTACCAAACAATAATTCGGGTTAACGAAGATTGATAATTTGGAAGAAATTTAATTTTATTCATCGCAACGTATCTAGATGCTCGATATAAAAGGAAATTTTTTTACAACTTCTTAGGTTTTGAAGGAAGTTCAGGAAGAATCACAAAACAATGGAAGGACTTTCTTCAGAATATTGAACAGATATAATCTCTTAACAACATCCTGCATAAGAATTTAAACTGCTAAAAATGAAGTAACCTTCAATACATCCAAGCAAAATTCTGTTTGAAATCCATGAATGCTCATTTAACATCAATTAGTGATGATGATACAGAAATAAAGTTTGGATGAAATAGCAAAATATCAAAATGAAAAAAAGGATCCATCTGAAAATGAATCCTCTACATGTGGTGGAAGGAAACGAACATAAACTTCAAGAGTTGAAGAATGATGGCTAAAAGATATTTGTCATGCCAATCTAGTAGTATACTTTCGCGGTGCTGATTAATTTATGACGAGAAAAGGATGAGATTAACAGGAGAAATGCAGAAAATTTTTATTCCTTAAATCTAACTTGCCGCTTCTAAAATTCAATTACAAACGCTAATAACTAGAGAAGCACCTTTAGTCGGATACTTTCCAGTATCCACAGGGCGGAGGATGGGGAAAATGGATGGTGATGTGCATTGTGCATGGGTCCTCGTTCCGCACCCTGGTAACTCTTGTAAACAGAGGTAAATTGCATCATTAAACGACCAAAAATTTCAAGGTTGTAATAATAATAATAATAATAATAATAATAATAATAATAATAATAATAATAATAATAATAATAATAATAATAATAATAATAATAATAATAATAATAATAATAAATAATTATTATTATAATATTATTATTATTATTATATATTATTATTATTATTATTATTATTATTATTATTAATTATTATTATTATTATTATTATTATTATTATTATTATTATTATTATTATTATTATTATTATTATTATTATTATTATTATTATTAATAATAATAATAATAATAATAATAATAATAATAATAATAATAATAATAATAATAATAATAATAATAATAATAATAATAATAATAATAATAAATAATTATTATTATTATTATTATTATTATTATTATTATTATTATTATTATTATTATTATTATTATTATTATTATTATTATTATTATTATTATTATATTATTATTATTATTATTATTATTATTATTATTATTATTATTATTATTATTATTATTATTATTATTATTATTATTATTATTATTATTATTATTATTATTATATTATATTATTATTATTATTATTATTATTATTATTAATTATTTATTATTATTATTATTTATTATTAATAGTAGTAAAGTAAGTATTATAGTAGTAGTAGTAGTAGTAGTAGTAGTAGTAGTAGTAGTAGTAGTAGTAGTAAACAAAGCAATGGTTAAATTTGTTTTTATTGCACAACCGCAACCGCAACCGCGGTTGTTGAAAAATTTAAGAACCGCAAAAAAACGCAACCGCGGTTGTTGAAAAATTTAGGAACCGCAAAAAAACGCAACCGCGGTTATGCAAAAATTCAGCTTCGCTCCATCACTAATAATACTAGTAATTATATATATATATATATATATATATATATATATTATATATATTTATATATATCTTATATATAATATATATATATATAGTAATATATATATATATATATATATATATATATATATTATATATATATATATATGTCTGGTAAGAAGACTTAAAGGAACATCATCGTATCACTAGAGAACGGCAACACTTACAGTAAAACAAATTACATATTTGGATTCGGCGTAAAATTTTAGAAAGGTGTTTTTTTTTTTCGGAAAATTTTAGCTTTTTTTTTTTTTTTTTTTCCCATTTAGGGGGCTCGAGCCGAGCCGAGAGATTTTCATCTGCAAACAAAAAAACTGACATGATTAATAACTATCGCTTGCACAAGACTTTACAAACAACAAAAGACATCCACGCACCATTACACAACAATACGTCCTTCGACTCTAAACTACGCTCTACAACTTGGGCACCCACTACTGACTAAAAAAACATAAAGAAAGCTCCAAAAATACTAAACGCAAGCATAAGAATGCATACAGGATGGACATCAACAACGCCTACAGCGAAGAAGCCAAAATACTACCCATGATAGACACACAATTCTTCATCAAAACTCAAACACTCCAACACCCATGCTACATTGCCCTCTCTAGCCTCATCCCACCACGGGACGCAAACAACCTCCTTCTTCATCCCAGCCTATATAACAACAACATTCTGAACAAAATTTCACCTCCACCCAAACAACACTCATACACTAAACAAATCCACACGACACTAACAGAAAACTACCTAAGACGCAGACCTCAAACAATCATCTTAAACAAGCACCCCGCAGAAATAGCCAGCAGATTCAACTCACTACGCAGGGAGAACCAGTCAGTCATTCTTGGCAACTAAGATGCGGCCACCACCTAACTTTACAAGTATTAACAAACACAGATTCAATGCTCAACCCCACACCACAACATCGGTCAAATTGTAACCAGGTCCGGAGAAATAACTCTCACTTTTTTTCTCTTCTCTATCTAACTCTCACCCAGAACAATCTGGAGTAATTCATCCCTGAAAGATCTCTGGAGGAGGTCGATGACGTCGGCGAGGTACGTGGACGCGGTAAATGACCCCTCCATGGATAGGGTGGCGCAGGGGTGAGAAGGTAGAGGTATATATATATAATATATATATATAATATATATATATATATATATTATATTATTATATATATATATATAATATATATATATATAATATATATATATTAATAATATTATATAATAGCTATATATAATATATATATATATATATATATATATATATATATATATATATATATATACTATTGTCGAGATAGCAAAAAAGAATAGATTTTAAACTGTTTGAGCTCCTCTGCACAAAAGAAGCCAAAAAATTAAAAAACAAAAAAAAAATTAATTGAAGGTTTAATTTTAATAATTATATTGATATTGTATGATACAAAGTTCAATCATAAAGTTTTATTTTCTCATATGTAGATAAATAATGGTGGTCTAAAGATCGAAAATGAAAAACATAGTTAAATGAGAATAGAAAATTAGTCCAACTGGACGTATGACATTTTAGAAGCGCTCCGAAAGCTTAAGAACTTCCGCAGTAGCGAAGTGTTGACTTCTCGCTAAAGAAAATTAGCGAAAGAGATTCTCGCATCTGGATTAGTTTTGTTTATTCTTGTATCTGTAGAGTACTTTTGGGACAAGTTAGTACTATTCACAAAGTCCTTTATTGCAGCATCATATTGTCTGGAAATACCCATTTATCTATATCTTTTTTTCTAAAAGAATCCTCAGGCGTCTAAATAAAGTTACTGTGAAAATCCAGAAAAAAATTAGTAATCCTTCAGTATTTCAACAATGTCAGATCAACTTTCATTGATATTTGATCCACGTGTTCTGTTTATAATTATTGGCATTCAAACCACCATTGCTGCAATACTATTTTACAACTTGTATCAAAAGAAACCTAATAATAAGCGCTAGCATGTTGAATCCTACGTTAGTCAAATAGGTGACGATGATTCAAAAAATCCTGAAGATGATGATGACCCTTAACCGATATCACTAGAACAAGTAAACAAAAACCTTAAAAATCTGCAAAAGAAAATCGATAACTTAGAATCGTTGCAAACCGAACTTGATAAAAGACTGAAATAATGTGATTCATCATGTAATAATATAGAAAATTAGGCAACCGGCCTTTTTATTATTTTTCTCAAGTATTTTATATTTACTTTCCCGTTAGTACTTGCACTGTTCGAAATCACGAAACTGATTTACCGACA
>JABUQX010015656.1:7500-12500 GCA_015478945.1 Trachelipus rathkii | reverse complement strand
TTTTACTGTTTTAACTCATATGTTTTATTGCTTTAACTCGTGTTTTACTGCTTTAACTAAATATTTTTACTTTGCTTCTAACTCATATATTTATTAACATTATGTTTAATACTTTTTATTTTTATTATTATTTTATTATTTTTATTATTATTATTTTTATTATTTTATTTTTATTTTTATTATTTTTATTATTATTTTTATTTTTATTATTATTATTTTATTATTATTTTTATTTTTTTATTTTTATTATTATACTTAGTGGTTATTTTCTTCTTGCCTATTGTTATTATTATTTAACACACACACACACACACACACACACACCACACACACACACACACACACACACACACACACACACACCCGCACTTGTTTAAACATATCAATAAGTTCTGTTGTATGAACATAACATAATTTATTAAAACATTTTATGTTTAATTAAACACGTACATTTATATTACTCATTCAATTATAAACTAAAATTATTTCAAAGTTTCTTAAAACTTCTATAATAAATCAATCATTATCTTTGAACAAAGAATTATTATTAACTGTTAATACTTTCATTTAAGAGATATTTCAAGTTTTAAAAGTAATTTTTACTAAAATTTTATGTAAAATTTTTATTAAAAAACATATATTTTACGTACTTAAAGCAATAAATCAGTAAATTCAATAAGGCATGCCCCTAGCAGCCCTCTACACCAAGATATGCCACGTTTTGTTCTATAGACTTACTGCTTTACATCATGCTTTGCCATGTTAATAAGTTATAAAAATAACTAAATAAGTTCTTCTCTGCTAACATAACATGTATTTATTAAAATCATTCTAGGTTATTATTTAAAACAATTATACACTTACATTTATATTATTCGCTTAATGTTTACTAAAAATATTTCAAAGTTTTTTTTAAATAATTCGATTTTCTTTATTATTATTATTATTATCTATGTACATGACAATACCATCACGAGAGAACAACACAACCACACAAAACAGACCACAACCCGACAACTCCCCCCTTCACATGACTCACTGAAACTGACCTCTCTACCTTGAGTTAAAAATGTGTGAAATACACTACTTTTAGGCTAAATTTAGGATAAGCCTTTTTGTACACCGGGGTGATTTAGGCCTAATTCCAGGTCAAAATATAATTCAAACTGACCTTTTCTGTAAATGTGGTGCAATAACTACGTTAGGCCTTAATTTAGGCCCTAAATTTAGGATAATCCCTTTTGTATCCCGGGGCGAATTTAAGCCTAATACCAGGTCAAAAAGGTAATTCCAGTATAGAAAAGAATCTTATTGATATTATTATTTTTATAAATAATAATTTAGAAACTGAAACATGCTTGGATACGGTAAGATCCTTTAGCAGGTTAAGAGCGACACACCCATTGTTTTCCTTTACTTGTGATTGGACGGAGTAATCCTTATCTCTATATGACCTCGTAGGGTTTGGTCGAGAATTATTTTATCTCTTTTTGGTTTTAAAGGTATGTAAAAACATGTTTTTTCCTATCCTGAACCCTACCTGTGATTGGATGAAAATTAACTTGTTCTTCTTAAAACTTGTATTTGAGCAGGTATGTTTTATTATTTTTTAGACCCAAACTCATTTTAAAATACATACAGTAAAAATGAAAATTGCCCAAAAATAACCAATGTAGACTGTTAGACATTGATTTAAAATATTAACTCAATCTGAAGGTGTACATAAATTACTGTAACAATTTAGAGAAATAATTATTAATTTCACTAGAATAGATAATAATTAATTCACTAGATTTATAGTAGATCACGTGAGGCAAAACGCAAGAGCGCCCGCAAGCGCGACCCGGTGCGGAACAGCCGCATGAACCCGCCGGCGTAATATTACTACGCGTTCGCGAAAATATTTTCTTTATGATATGCCGTTGTAAACTTTTCATTACATCATTTTGTATTTTCAAATATTCCGTTTTCCTTTATTATGAGTCGTCCATTTTATTTCCTTTCTTGAACATTTTTTTAATATTATTATAGAGAAAATACCATTCCACTGGTAAAGTTCTTGAAAAACATTTAGTTTTGTAGAAAAACAGTTTGTTTATTTATCCTAAAGTTATAATTCCTTAAGGGAAATTAGAAACAAATAGGCCGGAGTGTTGACGCTGTCCATTCCTCTTTTGTGGTATTACTGATAAGATCTTAGTACTTTAAGGAATGAAAACAAGTTTAATATGCCTTAAAGCTACACCTACATGAAGCGTAGAGTTAATGTTATAGAAGTTTTCCCATATCCTCCCCTTTTTAAGCTATGTCTTTACGATTTTAATTCTTCTCTATGTATAAGTTAGAAAAAGTTGTTTATTCTAAAATATCTATTACATAATTACAATTCTCAGTTTAAATATTACATGCATGATAAAAAACTTCCCCTCCTGTACAATCCCGTAATTTCGCTGTATTGACCTTCCCCAGTATTGTATCATATTATTATACTTCAAAATTACATCGAATGTATGTAAGTTCATAACCTCTTCTACATCAGCTGTTGTATGCATTCGGTAACCATCCAGAATATCTCACATGGTTTGTAATAAACACAGATATATCAGGATTTTAAATAAACTAATGCGCTTGAACATATGTTATAAGGTTCGTAAATATACCTTGATACAGTACACAAACTAATATTATACATACTGAATGGGACGGGGTCCAAAAGATATCATCCTCTAGGATGTGTGCCCTACCACTTTGAAATACAACGCCCCATATTTTCGCGACACCGCGTAGTAATATTACGCCGGCGGTTTCATGCGGCTGTTCCGCACCGGGTCGCGCTTGCGGGCGCTTTGCGTTTTGCTTCACGTAATCTACTATAAATCTAGTGAATTAAATTATTATCTATTCTAGTGAAATTGATAATTATTCCCTCAATTTAAGTATTTATTATAAATATGATATACACTTAGTAAAAAAATAAAACACTTTTAATACAAACCAGATAACTTGTGCACCCGCTTAACAGCTAAAATGACTATGATTTTTAAAATGAGTTTGGGTCAAAAGATAATAAAACACAACCGCTCAAATAACAAGTTTAAAGAATAAGTTAATTTTCATTCCAATCAAGTAAGGCTCAGGATATTGAAAAAACAGTTTTTACATACCTTAAAAACCAAAAAGACGATAAAATAATTCTGGACCAATCACATACGAGGTCATATAGAGATAAGGATTTCTCCGTCCACTCACAAGAAAGAAGCATTTCCTTCTTACCTGTTTAAAGGATCTTACCGATCCAGCATGTCTCGTGTGAAATATATTTATAAAAAATAATAATACCAATGATTCTTGTCTATACTGGAATTACCTTTTGACCTTTGGTATTAGGGCTTAAATTAGCCCGATACAAAAAGGATTATCTAAATTTAGGCCTAAATTTAGGCCTAACGTAGTTATTGAACCACATTTTACAGAAAAAGGTCAGTTTGAAATATATTTTGACCTGGAATTAGGCCTAATCGCCCCGGGCTACAAAAAGGATTATCCTAAATTTAGCCTAAAGTAGTTATTTCAACACATTTACAGAGAGAGGTCAGTTTCGTATCTGTTAAGGAGTGCGGGTTGTTGTGTTTTCTCGTGATGGTTGTCAATGTACATAGATAATAATATAATAATAAAGAAAATCCGAATTATTTAAAAAACTTGAAATTTTTTATTAACTTGAGCGAATTAATATAAATTAAGGATTAATTTGTTATTTTTTAAATAACCTAGAATGATTTTAAAAAAATACATGTATGGTAGCAGAGAAGAACTTATTTTGTTATTTTTATAGTTGGTGGTAGAGGGCTGCTAGGGGCATTCCTTAATTGATTTACTGATTTATTGACTTACTGCTTTACGTTTAAATATATGTTTTAATAAAAATTTCATAAATTTTAGTAAAAATTATTTAAAACTTTTTTACTTATAAAATTTTTTAACAGTTAATAATAAATTCCTTGTTCAAAGATAATGATTGGATTTATTATAGAAGTTTTAAGAAACTTTGAAATAATTTTTAGTTTATAATTGAATGAGTTAATATAGATGTACGTGTTTGAATTAAACATTAAAATGTTTTAATAAATTAGACTCATACAAAAAGAACTTATTTGATATGTTTAACAGTGCGGGTGGTGTGTGTGTGTGCGTATGTGTAAGTGTGTGTGTGTGTGTGGTGTGTGTGTGTTTCTGTGTGTGTGTTACACAATAACAGCAAGTTAACATGAAGTAAAAAACACTAATTATAATGAATTAATAAAAATAAAAATAAAATAATAATAAATAATAATAATAAAAATAAAATAATAATAAAAATAATAAAAATAAAAAAAATAATAAAAATAATAATAATAAAATAATTAAAATAATAATAAAAATAAAAAATAATAAAAAAAATATGTTAATAAATATATGAGTTAAAGCAGTAAAAACCATATTAGTTAATCAGTAAACACGAGTTTAAAAGCAGTTAAAAACAATGAGTAAAAACAGTTGCATCTCGATCTGAAGAGGAAAAACATGAAGTTGTAAAGCAGTTAAACAGTTAAAGCAGTAAAACAAAAAGCATACTAATCTCCTTTTTGCTAGCGTAACCACCTCTATTGATTTTACTGATTTACTGCTTTAAGGTATGTAATGTTAATAAATATATGAGTTAAAGCAGTAAAACATATGAGTTAAAGCAGTAAAACATGAGTTAAAGCAGTAAAACATGAGTTAAAGCAGTAAAACAGTAAAGCAGTAAAACAAAAAGCCATACTATGCCCTTTGTTGCTAGGTAACACCTCTATTGATTTACTGATTTACTGCTTTAAGGTATGTAATGTTAATAAATATATGAGTTAAAGCAGTAAAACATATGAGTTAAAGCAGTAAAACATGAGTTAAAGCAGTAAAGCAGTAAAACAAAAGCATACTAATCCCCCCTTGGTGTCAGGTAACACCTCTATTGATTT
>JABUQX010015655.1:0-32195 GCA_015478945.1 Trachelipus rathkii | reverse complement strand
AAAGCAATGAAAAACTTTCATCTAGGTTTTAAGGAAAAGCCTCTTTAGGCATAGAAATTATAACATTTAGTTAAACAGGGGGGGATTAAGAATTTCTGTTTTGAGAATAATTAGTGACATAATGGTCAGAAGAAGTGTGTTTAAAAAAACCACTTGTGTTTCATATGTTTTTTTTAATAAGTGCCATAAAAGGTAAAAAAATATGAAGAAGCGAAAAAAGAAAAAAAGAACAGGATTATCCTGACAATATTCCATTTCCCAGGGGATTTTACTTTTATCTTTGGCAAGGATAATAACCTACCTAGGAACATTAATCCTGGCAGAAATATAATCAAATTTTCATAAGTAACAATAATGTAAAAGTTATCATTTGAATAAAATTTATGATAAAACCTCAAGAAACAGTTATAACTTAGTTAGAAATTAGAAAAGAAATTATAAAATAAAAAATTATAATTTTAAAGTTTTAAATAGCTGTGGAAACGCCTTTTTATCTCAGACCTTCTTCTCTCTCAGATACTTAGAAATTTTAAGAAGTTGTAATGAAAATTGTTTTCATAAACTTTCTAGGAGCAGCAAGAAAGAAAAGGGAATCTTCAAGTTACCGTTAAATACCACCGAAACACATTGAAATTTATACGTTATTTATCAAGAAAATATAAATTAAACACAAAGAATAAATTGTACTACCACAGAAACACATTGAAATTCATACGTTATTTACAGAGAATAATAAATACACATTAAATAATGATAATTCTACGTTATTTAGTAGAGAAAAATATAAATAACACATACAACCATAGTTGTATTACTACAGTAACAAACACATTGGAAAATTTATGCGTTAATTTATCAAGAAAATATAAATAACACATACAGATAGCTCATATTTATTGCAGAAAAATGTTTCAGATTTCTTTTATTTTTTATATAAGAAAAATATATTTTATGTGTATTTATTTAACAAACCATACATATTTCAGATTTATTAGATACTCATATTTTTAGAGAAGAATAAAATATATTTAGATATGGTGAAGAACGATACATATTTTGCCAAATTATCTTATTATATTTTTTATATAAGAAATATATTTTAGAAATTAACAGAAAATGATAACCGGAATCTTCCCATATTTTTAAGGTGGAAGATTTTAAAAGAAAACAGTGTACAACAGATACTAAACCTACTTGTAACAGAACCTAGTGAATTGATTAAATTTAGGAAAGAACAACCAGATAATCCTGGTAAAGTATTGATTAAGAAGATCACAAACATCAATTTTGTTCAAGAATGATAGAATGTAAGAGAAGAGGTAGGAAGTATTGACACTATGATTGTTCAATCGCTATCTTCACACTCATTTCCAACAGGAAAGAACAAATTGTTTGAGTCAACCAGACAACTTTAAATTGTGTCTACTACAACAAAGAATATTAAGAGACAGTCAAAATAAAAAGGCCTATGGAAAGTGTCTTTACTGTTCTTTTCTTATTCTTGATGGAAACTAGACACAGAAGAAAGTTAAAACCTTAGGAAAAAATTTATTAATGAATAAAATTTTTAGATAAAATAATAGATTAATAAATTATTAGAACAGAAGACAGAATTTAATTCTAGGAAAATATTCAACCACACTGAATTCTAGAAAAATATAATTTTATTTTTCGTTAGTCCTAGAAACTCTCTTGTATAAAATATTTGATTTTGACCAAGAAAACGTATGTAAAGACTACCTCGGAATGGTAAGAAATTGTAAATATGGAATTGAATACCTGAGGTAGTATAAACTTGTAAGTTTAGATAAAAAACTTGAAAATTTAGGTGGAAAAATGAAAATATTGAGAATAAGAAGAATTGAGTGACTGAAAACTACCACTAAAAATTGATGATTTGAACATAGCAATTTTTCACAAGATTCTCAATAAATTCCACCAATTACCTGAAACAGAAGTACCTGCTTATATTTTTATGTTTTTATATAAGAAAAATATAAAAACATAGTTTATTGTACATAAATGATTTTAAATTTAAGAGAAATATAGTGAGTTTTCTATTTACTAAACTCATTTCAAAGAACATTGAAATTAGTTCTTTGAAAATAATTATTCAGATGGGATATATATCATGAAAAGACATGTGATATACTAAATAGTTCCTATTAATATTAAGAAAATATAATCCTAGTTTTTAGTCCTAGAAAGAACATTCTTGATAGGATGAAAGCCTAAAAATATAACAAAAATATTTGGTTTTAACCAAAATTGCATATACAACCTGCCTCAAAGTGTAAAAATTGTAAATATGGAATTTGATAAATTGAGGACTCATACGCTTAGAAGGTAAAAAATTGAAAGTTTTGGTTGGAAAGATGAAAATTTGAGTAGTTGAAAACTGAAACAGCGCCTTCTCATAAAAAAGAAAGGAAAAATAAAAATAAAAAAAAAATATATATATATATATAATAAGTGATTGAAATAAAAGTTTATAACTTTGGAATCAATAAAAGTTTATAACTTTGGACTATAAAATCTTTTCATTAAATTTCTATTATCTATCAGACAGAAGAATAAGTTGAATTTTGGCCACTTTCACCTGAAAACTTTTGGAAGATAAGATAGAAAGTTCTAACAGCTTAATAAAAGAACAATTTCCAGAATGTAACCAGGAAATTTGGAAAGATACCATCGATTAGAGATTCTTCATCATGACTAATCTTAGCAAGGTCCGAACATGAAGAAAGATTTAAACATCAAGATTGTAACTTCAAAAAGTTACAAAGAAGAAACGAAGCAACATCAGGTCTTCGACTTGAAGAGAAATGAACCAACATCAGGATTTATATAAACATCAGGATTTATATGAAATTGTGTTAGAAGACACCATGAAGATGGAATTATACTAATTAACATTAATTAGTATGTTGTAAATAATTATTAGTTTTTAAATAAATATTTCAACAGGTTTCATATTTTAAATCCTTTAGATGTAAGTTTTTTATTTGTTGCTTGTACAGGTATACCGCTTAAAAAAACTTAAAGAACTCAAACCTTCCTATGTTCTTTATATTCTTTGCATTTTAATTACAAAAAAACTTTACATTTTTTTTGTTTGTGTATATTTTTTTCACATTTTTCTTTTATTTTTATTATTTAGAATACCCCTAAGAACATTATTACGTGTACGGATCAGGCCAAGATTATTGACGTTGTGTAAATTAAAAATAAAAAAAAATTTCAAATAAAAATCGAAAATATTTTTTTTTATAACGTTATATTGTAACTGATTTTAATTCTTTTATTTTTATAAAGAAATCTATAAAAAACAAAAATTTTAATTATAAATTTTTGTTTGTTAAATAAAATAGATCCATACAGAACTAAAATTATAAGACTTACTATTTACTCCAGAATTATTTTTTATAGTTCAGTATTTTTTTTGTTTTTTAACTTTAACTTTAAAAAATAGCCATATGCTATATAAAGTTGGTTATATTTTATTAATTTTAATATTAGAATTTTTATTTTTTCATTACTTATTATGAATTTATTTTTAATTTTCATTTTTAATTTTGAAACAACATTTGTTTATTAAAATTATGGCCTTAAGCTATATAAGCTGCAAATGGATTTATTTGATAAGAATCTTTTTAATTTTAATTTTCATTATAATAATATTTTTTGATGAAATTTTAAAATTTATTTAATTTTAAGCTTTAATTATTATTTTATTCATTCATTATATAAAAAATTAACTTTTTAACTAAAGTTCTAAAGAAAACACTAAGTACCTCAGATATTAGTTTAAGCATTTTTACTTTTTGAAAACATAAAAGTATTAATGGACTTTTAATTTAAAAAAAAAAAAAAAATCAGAAAAATTTTTTTTAAAATTTTTAAATAAAGATTAATTTAAAAATTGCTGAAATAAATCTTTAATTAAAACATAATCTTATAATTTAATAAAATTTATTATAATCCACCTCAATAACCCTAACCCGAAAAACTTTTTAATCATTTTAACGTAATAGATGGCGACCATATTAAATAAAATACTTTCATATAGCGTTAAAATGATCCAAATCAGATTATAATTTAATTGTAAAACTTTTACATAACCCACCGAACGAAAAACATTGCTTTACAAAAACCCATTCTTTGAACGTTGGCTTGTTTGATTATTAAATATGGGGACGCCTGTAATTATTGTCGTACCGTCCAACAAATAAAAGAACAATGGATTACACTTTACATTTTTCTCATTACATGAACCAATTACAAACATTGCTTTGCTTGCTTTTTAATATGTTTATAATGTTTCTACATATTAATGCTTTCACAAAGTGCTTGCTTATTAATATTTTCTCAGATTACTTTGTGTATAATTTCCAAATGTATTCTTGTTACGTTATTTGTTCATGTTTAACCTTAAGCATTTTAGTAAGTTTTTTTTATGAATGTGCCTTCGTGTAACTTTGTTAACCTACTACTGTAAAGACAAATACATTGTGATGTTAAATTTTTCTTTACTATATTTGAAACTTCAGAAGGACCAATTAGATTTAATTAATAAACATTTAACCTGTCCTATGAGTTATGATGAATTTTTGGGGGATTTTAAAAATTTTATTCCATTTTGGGGGGGGGGGAAATTTTTAAAAATTTCTTTAAAAAATCAGGTTCATATAAATTTGATTGAATAAAAATCAAATTTTTAAAGTAGCTTAACTTCAACTAACATAAAAGTTTCAATGTATTTAAAAATTTTATATTCTTAGTATTTAAGATTTTGATTAAGATGTTTAAGTGCATTTTTAAGAAACCATCCTGGTCTCAATTCTTTGGAACAGGGATAATGTTTGCAATTAATTTAAATATTGAAATCAAAGACATTAAAATTCATTTAGTCAAGTCAGCACTTAAAAATCTTATTTGTTGTGGCTTCTGTTTCGACTGGCACCAATATTATTCCCCTTCTTAATTAACTTATTTATAAATTGAAAACATCTTTTTACTGCTTTAAATTCAAACTCTGACGCTTTATGATCTATAAAACAAATATCGATGCTTTTTCGCAAGACCCCACGAAAGACCCCTATGAGAACCCTTAGGAGAACCCCGCATTTGAAATCCAAAGGAATGATTCATCTGCTATCCCCTAAGAAGCCCCCCTCTTTTAGATACTCCCCTAAAAAGACAGAGAGAGACAGGGAGAAGACAGAGAAAGACAGAAAGAGACAGAAAAGTGGAGGGAAGAGATTTGGAGATGGAGGCATTAGGATGTTTTATAAGAGCATTACCATCTTAGATCACAACCAGTCGGGACCGAGGAAACTTTGAGATAACAAGTTTTTAAACTTAGGAAATCAGTTAGCAGTTCGATATTAGATCAGAGAGGGTTGGATAAAACTTAGAGTCCCAACTAAAATTTAGATAGAGCAGTGTCTTTTAAAATAATGGGGAATCATATCTTTATAAATAAAAAATAATACATTTATTAATATACATTGAATATATATAAATATATGTATAATGAAATTATATATATATGGTTATATGCCAATATATATTATTATTAATTTTTTCTTTATTTTTTCTTATAATTATTAACAATAATATAAAAAACAGAAAACAAATTAATTACAGCCAAAAAAATGTAGAGATAGGCTGTTGGAGAGTCTGGTCAAGGAGCAGAGGTAATTACCAATAACATTTATTGTATAACTAACTTTAATTAACCAAGTCATTAATAATGTTTATCTAATTATAATTTATAATAATAATTGTTATTATGGTTGCTGATGACAATGGCAAGTGTTGTTCTGTTTTAAATAATGATAACAATAATATAATAATAACAATGCAACTATTGACAGTGGCATCAGTAATAGTAATTAATTAATAATAAAATGAATAATATTAATAATAATAATAATAATAATAATAATAATAATAATAATAATAATAATAATAATAATAATAATAATAATAATAATAATAATAATAATAATAATAATAATAAATTGAAATATTAAAAACTCTGTTATATTCCTTGAATAAATTATACCCCTTTAATAATTAATAAAAAATGTAATTTATTAATGGATTATATTAATTGCATAATTTGGATATATATAATTTTACCAAAAAACCGAATATATTATATATTATATTTTTATATATATATATATATATATATATATATATATATATATATATATATATATATATATATATATATATATATATATATATATATATATATATATATATATATATTATATATATATATATTATATATATATATTTTTTTTTTTTGGCTAAATATAGATAGTAATGTAAGATTCATTTTTTAAAGTAAAAATATTGGATAATTAAAGAAATATTTTACAGTAATTAATAATCATATTGTAATCAATATTTTTATCTTGATAAAAATATAGATTATTTAATATTCTTGTAAAACTTTTAAATATTTGAAAATGTAATAAAAATTAAATTTAATCAAGATATTATATTTAGTAGTAAACTATTATTTTTAAAGATCGTTCATTATACTATGTTTTCTTTGTTCTTATTTTACAGGTTTTTTCGTCTATGATTTTATTTGATTATGGTTTTCTTGTTAATGTTTATTTTGGACTTTATGGATATGGTAGGAATAAAGATTTATGGTAATCAGCGTATCATTTAATTCAACAAAAGGTGATTTCTGCATGTAAAGTGGGATATCACCAGACTGGCGCTCTCGCAATCAGGATGGATATGGTCATTATCACCTCTGTGCATTTCTCTGTAGTGTCTACTACCACCTATTATATATATAGTATATATATATATATATATATATATATAATATATATATATATATATATATTTATATATATATATATGTAAGGGGGCCTGTTACACTACACCCTGGTTTGTTTGTTTTTTTATAGTATTAGCTGATAGTTATACCTTTTTGGTATAACTAACCATTTTTATAAAACCAGGACGTTATTATTTTATTTATCTTATTTTATATAGTATTCATATATCGTTATTTATTTCTTATTTATTTATCACTCTTCATAATGTTAACAGTTAACTTTAATGTTCTTCATTCTTCTTTTGTAAATATAAAGCTCCAGATAATATTATATATTACGTACATCAGTTAGTAGAATCACATATCTATCACAATTGTATTGTTGTATGAATGTCCTTATACATCACTCTCGAGGTGAGTGTTAAACTTTTTCCATAATTTTAGATAAAAATATATTTGTATCAATATGTTGCATAAGCTTAAAATTAAAGTGATAAACTCAACTTAAATGGACTTAAACTTATATTGCAGTCCACCCATCAGACATCTAGTGATTCCTTCAAGTGCCCCAGTGATTAAACTACAATTTGAAATCCCCTCTTTGTACTTAAAGGGTCAGTTTAATAATCAATCTTTGGTAAATTTAAATATAATTATATATAGGCTAGATTATAATATATTATTATAATTCTAGGGTTCAAATTCTGGGCGGTTTTTCGACGACCCCCTTTTCAATTTTCGACACCCGGATCGCTTTCCAGTGCTGGGCCAATAGTCCCAGATTGTGGTCAATAACATCCGAGGTTTTGAGGCCCCAAAAACTAAAGTTAATGGTGAAATCGTGCAGTGCCTTTCAAGTGATTATAATAAAACTTTTACCAGCTCATCTTGACCATAGCACAGTTCTGCAGGCTGTACTCTAATAGATGACTGAGTTTATAAGAAAGAGCATTTGCAAACTACCCACTATATTTCTCATACCTCAGTGATCAATCAAATTTGAACCCAAAGCAAAAACTATTATTATAATAAGGAATGTAAAAGATGTCTTGTCTTGAGTGTAAATCTTAAGCTAAGTTTATTTGTAATTTGTATTTTTGCATTTTGAATACCTTGTAAATACGTGTGAATGATTGTATGATTGTGTAAACATACACTCTCACAAATAAAAGTCTTGAACCAGAAAACAGGGATCATAAAAACATCGGACACTGAATAATTTATCGGAAAGTATGTGCGTTCCATAGGTTCGCCCATACTTCTTTTGTATAATAAAAACCAACCTACCTTTTAAGTAACCTAACTTTAAGTTGTATAACCAATATTCTAACCTGATGGTTTCCCCTAACCTTAGCCTCTAAAATCTTGTATATAAAATATATTTCAATTAATTATATTATAATAAAAAATAAAACCCACACATCTTTTTTTTTTTTCTTTCTATCCTTCTTATCTATCATCTATAAGTAACTTCTTCTTGAATCTAAATTAAAAATAAAGTGTAACTAAAAACCAACACAAGTCACACACACAGGCGATCAGCACAAATGAACGTGAAATGAGGTCTCAGTGGCATATGTGACCGCCGTTAGGAATTCATTGACATGCCTAATAGTGCCTCGAAGTGAATGCAATAGGAGAAGATCCTTTCTCACTTTTCTTCAAGGTACCCTTATATATTTTTCTTACTTTTCTATCTTTTATTTATTATTTTACGGATTATATATTTAACTTTAAAATTTAAATCACACTTTAGTAGTCAAAATCAACTGAAAATTAAATTTTCTTTAATTTTATGCCCAACTTGGAGAACAGGCTTTAAATACGATAAGGCTCAGATACGATAAAGTAATTATCCGGCGCAACTTTTATGCCTTACTGCCTTGTTCTCCGTAACATAAGTTACATAAAATTAAAGTGGCGCCCGAACAGGGACTTTGTTTCCGTTCGGTGCTGTCACAGTAGTGACTAGTTTATCTGTCACCAGAATCTTCACAGAAAACACTAAGATCATTTACACTTTATTACAATAGAATAGTCTGGTTTAAGTATCCACAGACACTTGTGTGAATCGTATGATTGTAGAGTGATTGAAAAAGAATAAATCTACCGAAATGGCTGACAACCGTTCTTACGAGGAGTCTCAGCAAAAGGCCTTAGCGGACCTTTTGACGAGAGAAGAAGTAGAAGTAGCTACAGATGATAAAAAATCAAATTTCTCTGACCCAAATCATAAATTAAAAAATTCGGCTGATAAGTCACCAATTGACCAGAAACAGATGAAACCAAAAAGTACCAGTATGCAACACTTAGATCTTTCCGATACAGAAACAGTAAATAGCATATTACAGTTTCAAGGGATAAACCGTACTTGTGATACATTAGCTCCAAAACATATACATGAGATGAACACAAACAGCACTGTACACCTCACATAAGTCAATCGATCAATATTTTAGAGACAATAAATCTTTATTAGATGATGATTCATCACAAGAAGAACAAGAATACTCAGATATTGAACACGCTGAACATAATACAGAAAAACCGAGGGAAGAATATTCCCAAAGAACACATTCCATACCTAAAAACAGATCACCCATAAAAAACAGACAAGTTCAGACACAAAAACTTGAAAATAAAAGTAAAGAAAATAACTTAATTGACCTTGACACTGAAATTAAAAACTCCCTGCTTAAACCACCGTCACAAAACCATTATAATGATAATTATACACAGTCTCAAAACAGATCTCATCATAAACATGCGCAGACACCGCCACGGACACAGTCACGAACACATAAATTTCAAGGGTTTGAACCAGAGGATTCATATGAATATATGGGTCCTGGGTTGAAAAAACGTTCGGATTCAATGGAAGAAGCTATATTACTCTTGACACAATTAGTCAAGAACTCCCAAAAACTAAAAGTTGTTGATCCGGGAAAGTACAAATACGAGACGGATCAAAACTTCCTCGTTTACCTGAAGGATTTTGAAGCCTACTCTAGTCTTCACTAGCCTAAAGCGCCTCACCAATGGTTACGTCTTTTAGGTCGTCAATTGGAGGGCAGCTTTGCTAAATTATATCAGATCCCTACTAAAGACGACAGAGACTATTTTCTGTTGGGACCACACTAGTGAGTTGGTTCCAAAATGAAGAAAAATGCAAAAAGTATAAGCTTAAAGCTTATTATTCCGCACACAGAGAGAGTGGTGAGAGTATCAGAATGTATGCTCTGAGGTTGGAAAGGCTAGCCAGACGAGCATATCGTGGCCTAGACATGAGGGAGCATGATTCCTTACGGACTGCTTTCCTCTGTAGTATTCAGGTTTGAATTGGCTGTTTTTTGCCCCCACCCCAAAGATGAAAAGAGTAATGACGTGTTAATTCGTATTATTAGATTGAGTATGTGATGAAGCCGACTCTCTCGAATCAGACAACACTGAGTTCCCTAATTCCATCGAACAATCCTCATCAGAACATCTCAAAAAGCCAACTCACTCACACAAATCACATTCCAAGAAAGACAATTTAAATGAGACATTAGAATCAGTAATTGAAATGAACACCGTCGCTCCTAGCTGGACCGATGTTTTTCAGAATAAAACACAGAACAGAACAAATAAAACACAACTAGTCGCAGTCCTCCACCTAAAACAAACGGTTCCCGATTCTTTAGAGATAATCAGAACAGTAATAATCGACAACAACAATATCGTCCACCACCACAGCACTACACTAACCCTAGGGCAAACACAGATAGGAAACAGATGGTGTGCGAGTATTGTGAGTATCGGGGACATCAGATGAGTGAATGCTATAAATATCTGGGGATATGTGCGTACTGTAAGAAAAAGGGGCATATAAGGAGTGAATGTCGTTCTATTAAATCCCCTCGCTCACCACCCACTCTGGAAAGGAAGATTATTTGTCCTTTCTGTGAGGGACCACACCCGGGAATTAGATGCACACACAGAACACCTCCCCGAAATAGCACCTCCGCTGCAGACACTAGTAAACACAGATCCCCTAAAGACCAAGCTCAAGGAGCTATAAAAAAGGTGTATACCAGGAGTTCACCTCAGAAGCCTAAACCAGATTCCTATGCTTCTAACGCTGAAACAACCGAAAAAGCGCTTCCCCGTTCCGAATCTTTAAACTATTAGCCTCCACAGGAATGAGTCAGCCTGTGGAGACAAAAGACGAAGAGCCGGACTCAGTAAAACCGTCTCTTAGGACAAACAGGAGGTCTGAGGATTCCTCGACATTTGTACCCCTTCGCTATGATTCTTCTTTTGAGGATGACATGGTCGTCCCCATACATCTTTGCCAGGCTGATATCGAGCCTCTAATTGTCCGTGTTTCTCTGGATGACTTACTTGCTCCCAATGTTAATTGTTTAGTGGACAGTGGGGCTGGCGTTAATTTAATCAGTGCCGATATTATTACTTTGCTAGGAGACACCAAAGTCATTCTCCCATCTGATAAAGTAGGGGTCAAAGCCATTAGTGGTTTCGGAAATACAAAAAGAATCCCCATAACATATTACGTCGATTTGGCTCTTAAATTTGAAAAAGGGTTTATCACACAACCCTCAGCATTTTTCATCGTACCCACACATTACATGGTAGATCATCCTTTAATCCTGGGTACCCCGGCCTTGAGGGATTGTCATTTGTTGCCTGACATGACTGAACACCAGTTGCTATTTTTTCATGACACTGAATTTCTTGTTATTGCCGAAGGCCTTAAACTTCCCCGTGGATCAATCCCCCCAATATACAACATTGCAGTACATAAAATAACAGATTCTCACACAAACATAAATGAGTTAGATATAGCTCATGACCAAGTAAATGACCCAACTTTGGGAAAAATGTTAAAAAGTTTTAGAAAAGATGGGCACAATTTACCATTGCCCCAATTAACCAAACCTTATAGAATGTATCGGTCACAAATAGTTTTAGAAAATGACATTCTATATTATAAAACTACTTCAGGAGAATTACTTTATATTATATCCATGGATTTACTAATACATATGACACTTGAATTACATGTCTCCTGTGCACACATTGGACGTAACAAAATGCTCCAATTAATTTATAAACATTTCTGGAACCCAAGGGTTAATCAAGTAATCTCTGATATTGTTCGTTGCTGTCCAGTATGCCAGACCCAAAAGAATTTTTCAACAAACATCACTCCTCCAATGTTGAGGATTCTAGCAAATTCACCTTTTGATCTGTGTGCCATGGATCTCTTACAGTTCCCCAAGACATTTAAAGGAAATAAATATTGTTTAGTTTTAATTGACCACTTTTCTAAATGGGTGGCTGTAGTTCCTATTCCTGACAAGGCAAGTTTAACAGTATCCCGTAAATTAGAACATCAGATACTTCCGTTTCTGCCTAAGGTTCCTAATAGGATCCTGACAGATAATGGTACAGAATTCACTTCACAAATTTTCCAACAAGTAATGTTTAAACATAACATAAAACATATTAAAATCTCTCCTCTTCATCCATCTAGTAATGGGATTTGCGAGCGGTTTAATCGCAGTCTTATCCAGATTTTAAAATGCCTTGTATTAGAACAACCTGCCAACTGGGACGAAGAATTAGCTTCTTCGGTCCTCATTTACAATAATACATCTCACAGTGCTTTATCAAAATCACCTTCTGACTTCTTGCTACAAGAAGCCCACTCTCCAGTCCACACCTTTCCACAATATTGGAAAGAGGGAAGTACAAATTTTAAACCTTTCAAAAGGGGACAACGAGTAGCCCGGAAAGTTGTTCGAACTGGCCCTAGTGCCGCTATGAAATTTCATAGTAAATGGGAAGGCCCATTCGAAGTCATCGAAGTTAATCCTAATCGGGTGACGTATGTGATTCGACGACTTGATAATCCTTCCGGTAGATTATATAAAATCCATTTTTCTCATTTGAGGGGTTGGGTGGATGTCCCCAACTACCTGAAAAAGTATTTGTCCCAGCACCAAGAAATTAGAGACCTCTTCTTTTCTGAAGAAGATGTTCTTCCGGAAGATGATGAAATTTGCTCTGTATCAGATAATGAAAGTCACCTGGGTGAAGCCAGTCAGGGGAATGAAAACTCTTTTGATTCCTCTCCTGACACTGACATGTTTAATTCTAGTTTAGATTCAGACACAGAAGATGCTGACTTTGAGGGTTTTCTCCCACTTAATCCCATGTCAGTTGCAGATTTCATCCAGTTACCAGATATATCGCATACCGTCACCCAAACCCAAAGAATACCAGATGATATACATAGTCCGTCAGAGGAAAGAATTCCTATTTTATCACCTACTGTTCTTCATACTCCCCGTCCTAAAGTAACATTTGTATTGCCTCCTTCTGAACGTGTTTATTCTCCTTCATACTCTTCTTCTGAAAATTTAGGTTCCCAAAGTTCATCAATGGAATCGCTCCCCATACATACACCTATACTAGACACTAACATTAGTGACCCTACTGAGCATATTCTTGATCACGGTACAGAACCACCCACACCTACATTAGATTATTATGACTTCTATGGTGAGGAATATCCTTCCAAATTTTTATTTCCTTCTCTTCCTCAGGATTCTGATTCTGATTTGATAGCAATGGAGGGGAGATTGGGTTGTTCAACGCCCACTAGGGAACAGTCCCATTCACCAGAAATGCCGTTTGTGGATGAGGAAGGTGACTCACTTCATCAGTCCTTCTTTAAAGATAAACCTTATTTTTCTTGTTCTAGCTCTCCCACAAGGACTGATACCAATACAGAAAAAACAACAGAGGGTTTGGTGCTCCCGGTAAGTTTAAATTCCTTCAGTTTTGAAAGTTCAAATGCATCTCAAATGACTGAATTTTATGGGTTTTCTCCTATACGACAATCAGATATGTCATCATCACCTATAACCAGTACCCCTCCGGAACATCCTTATAAATTTGTGGGTGAGGTTTTCGGTGACCCCAAAGATGTCCAACTTGATAGTAATCTTACTCTTTTACACTTAGGGGACGAAACTTTACAAGAAATACAGAGTGGTCGTTGTACCAGAAGTAGAGGTCCCGTTAGAGATTTCCCTAATGTAATGAATACACCCATTGAATATAGACGTCACAAAAGACGTCCCAACATTTAATATAGTACACAAATATTCTACAAATACACATATAAGTCAAGTATACATTGAGATTGCCTATCTACTTTACCTTACATGAATTTTGTTTTGTTTGTACAGACACAGATATTATATATAATAATACACAATACATAAAACACAGATACAAATACATTTGTTCCATATTCACTTACCTTAAATGAGTTTTTGTTTTACAGATATTATTTCATATAATACATATAATACACAAAACACATTAAAGATTTTGTTTTACAGTACTCTCTTTTAAATTAAATATTACACTGAACATTGGACATAAAATACAAATTTTTGTTTATTAATGGATTCATTGTACTTACCAATACAACTTATTTACACTGAAAAAAAAAGAATATAATAGAACATTTACATATCTGATAAAAGGGAAAAAGTGGGAAGGGAAGTATAAAATTACCACTTATAAGTGGTATTTCCTCTGTCAAATTCTAATTCTTCTCTAATTCTTCTACCTTCTTCTTCCTTCTACCTGATTTTTTTTTGCTTCTAACCGCAAACTACAATAAAAGTTTCATAATACTCTTACTTATCCTTCAACTCTGTACTCCTCAACTCTTCTCTATTATCTCATCTGCTGCTTACCTACCAGATAAATGATTTTTTTTTATTTTTTTTTTGATAAACTTTAGAATAGGCCTAAATAAAGTACTAACCCTATGAAGGGTTAGCCACCAAATAACTGAATGCTAATGGTCTTAGACCTCAATAAAATAATAAAATACTTTAAAAATTTATAAACTTAATCGTTTATAAATTTTTATTGTGCATGAGATACCACGATCCAATCATTGTAGCATGCTGGTAATTCATGCATGACACAATTGATTGGGGGCTGGCTCCCTGTTATTATTCTAGTTACAGATCTGTTTCTCTTTTGATTGTCGGCAAGGCAACCTCATACAATACTGTAAGTAGAGGATCATATAAACACCGTAAAGACTACAAAGAAACTGTAAGTATAATAAAATTACGATACATACATGCTATATATGTGAAAACATATATAACATGTATGTGTCGGTTGAGTAATAAACAAAAAAATAAATTAGTAAAAATATAATATTATAATAATAATATTATATTCCAATAAATAAAACAGATGCATCATTTTTCTGATATATAAGGGAATGGCACACCAATAATATACTGAAATGTATAACCTATGTTAGCGGAGTTGTCAGCCATGTCCTTATTTGAATAAGCAAATGGAATTTATGAAAGGATGCAAGTGGGATAAAAGTGAAAGAATGGAAAATAAATTAATCAGAACTGATTAACAAAGGCATTCAATTACAGTATACCACTATTAATATATTTAGAATTATCTTATTATCTTTATCTGTAGAATTTTATTTAATCCTGATATGATACCAATTCTTATGATATATAAATTGTCTTTGAAATTGAAATATTAACTAATGATATATTATTTTAAAATGGAATTAGATTTTTTTATGAAATGATAATTTAATGAAATAGCTTATATGTGTTTATTAATTATTGATTTAATGATTTGTTTTCTTTGCTGGGAAATGTTACTTATGCCTGTTTCACCTATCTTTCCCAAACATATTCCTTTCTCTCTTTTCACATACCACAAACTTTTTTTTTTTTAAATGGAAAATTTTAGACCAACCTAACCTAGACCATGAATACCACCAAAATGTCAGAAATAGCTTTTATCGGATCTTCTGAAGTATCTATCTTCATGAACGAACAAAAATATTTTATGAACAGATATAATATTAAACCTAAGGTCAATTGTGCTTCTGGTCACTATCTGACTGCCTGTATAGCCCAGGTAGAGAAGGTTGTAAATAACACAACTAAGGCTTTAATAATATGGTCTTTGACCACGATGGGTTGGAGAAAAAAAGATTTTCGATGAAAATGGCTTAGGTACCTCACTATTCGAACCAGTTGATGCTTTAGATATTTCCGGAGTACCTGGGGTGATGGAAAAGATCACCAAGTTAGCAAAACAAATAAATCCCAAAGTTACAGTTTACTTGGTTATTCCCCCAATACAAAATTTATATAGTTTTAATCAGAAAAGATTGGTAAGAGATTGGGGAATATCATTTAAAGATTATTGTACAACCGATAAAATATTAGCCCCTGAAAAAATGAGAGCACACTCTATTTTTTGTTTTAATACATATAACACATTGACCAGTTCAGAATATGAATGGGCCGATAAACATGTACTAATTGGATCAGACATTATGAACTACCATTACGGAATTCGTACCATAAGTGACATACCAAATCATACACCACACTACAAATACCTAGACACTGATCAGTTAGTCATAAACATGAATTCTCCTTTACTGGCTGACGGTTTACACCCAAACAGACGCTTTGCAGACGCTCTACTGACCTTATATAAAAAACAACTTTTTGTAAACACAGGACCACAGAAAACTTATCCCCCTTCCAGTTCACATACATCAGTCAAATCTGTAGGTCCTTATCAGATTCCAAACAGGGTTAAAATGGGTCCCACTTCCAAACAACCTTTACTAGAAACCCCTAGATATGATGGACAAATAGTCAAATACTCTGCCCCTTATTATAAGACAAATGACGAACAAACTGGATCACAGAACACTGAATATGGACCCTCTGTAGATCATACAGTTCCATATCCCTCACAAAATCTACCACCATATTATTGTGCTAGGTCGGATGGTGCTTCCACTAGTTCATATGTTCCTCCACCTCCACCTCAGTCACAGACACAATACCCCTTTATAACATACAATATACCGTCTCTTTCACAGTATCAGTCCACAGTTCCTAATTTCAAATCAACTAATTGATACTAATGTACCCCCTACATCTCATACATCATCCAATATGACTGTTGCACTCGACCCACAAATTAAATTACTTCAAAGGTCATCAGCACGATAGCTAATGAAACAGATACATTGGGACAATTTGACAACTGCTCAAAAGAAAGCTGCCATACAGCAATGGCATGATATCATAGACGAAGAGAATGATACTATGAATCTCTTCTCTGACAATAATGTACCTCTATGTAAGAAGCCATAATTATAAACTGAAAATGATCTCTTTGTTAATTTGTGGATTTAGCATAAAAAAGTATTATTTATAATTGTTATAATGAAAAGAAAGTTTGTTTTTATACTATTTTGAAGAAACTGTTAATTTTTTATATTTTTGATACGTTTATATGTTTAGTAATGATAGTAATGAATATATTATAGTAATAACTTGCACAAGAAATGAAAAACAGACACAGAATCCTTGGTTCAAGCGAAACCCCTGAACACAGGTAAACCCCATCCTTTCCTCCACCGCTGGTTTTAGCCCTCACTGACTTGGTTTTCTCCTCGTCAGAAAATTAAGCGGGGTTTAACTTCAGCAGGGAGGATGTAAGGGCCTTGTTACCCTACACCCTGTTTGATTTGTTTTTATAGATTAGCTGAATAGTGTGTATACGCTTGGTTTGGTAGGAACTTAGGACCGATGTTTATAAAACTCCAGACGTTAATTATTTGATTATCTTATTTGATATGATGTATTTAGGTAATCGTTATTTATTTCGTATGAATTATCCCTCTCATAATGTTAACATTAACTTTCATTTCTTCATTCTTCTTTGTAAATATAAATAGCTCCAATATATATAATTATTACGTACATCATTAGATAGAGACTCACCATATCTATCACAATGTATCTGTTGTATGAATTGTCCTATACATCACTCTCAGTGAGTGTTAAAACTTTTCCATAATTTTAGTAAAATATATATTTATCAATATGTTGGCATAAGCTAAAATTAAAGTCGAAAACTCAACTTTAAATGGACTTAAACTTATATTGCAGTCCACCCATCAGACATCTAGTGATTCCTTCAAGTGCCCCAGTGATTAAACTACAATTTGAAATCCCCTCTTTGTACTTAAAGGGTCAGTTTAATAATCAAGCTTTTGTAAATTTAAATATAATTATATATAGACTAGATTATAATATATTATTATAATTCTAGGGTTTCAAATTCTGGGCGGTTTTTCGACGACCCCCTTTTCAATTTTCGACACCCGGATCGCTTTCCAGTGCTGGGCCAATAGTCCCAGATTGTGGTCAATAACATTCGAGGTTTTGAGGCCCCAAAAACTAAAGTTAATGGTGAAATCGTGCAGTGCCTTTCAAGGATTATAATAAAACTTTTACCAGCTCATCTTGACCATAGCACAGTTCTGCAGGCTGTACTCTAATAGATGACTGAGTTTATAAGAAAGAGCATTTGCAAACTACCCACTATATTTCTCATACCTCAGTGATCAATCAAATCTGAACCCAACGCAAAAACTATTAATATATAAGGAATGTTAAAGATGTCACGAGTGTTAAATAATAAGCTAAGTTTATTTGTAATTTGTAATTGTGCGAATTTTGAACACTTTGTAAATACGTGTGAATGATTGTATGATTGTAAACATACACTCTCACAGATAAAAGTCTTGAACCAGAAAACAGGGATCATAAAAACATCGGACACTGAATAATTTATCGGAAAGTATGTGCGTTCCATAGGTTCGTCCATACTTCTTTTGTATATAAACCAACCTAATCTAACGGATAACCTAACTTTAAGTTTATAAACCTATAATCCTCTAACCTGATTTAAGTTTGTATAACCAATATTCTAACCTGATGGTTTCCCTTAACCTTAAATTAAGATCTTGTAAATAAAATATATCCAATTAATTATAAGTTAAATATAATAAAAAATAAAAACCACACATCTTTTTTCTTTCTATCCTTCTTACCTATCATCTATAAGTAACTTCTTCTTGAATCTAAATTAAAAATAAAGTGTAACTAAAAACCAACACAATCACCACACAAGCGATCAGCACAAAGAACGAAATGACGTCTCAGCGCATTATGTGACCCCGTTAGAATTCATTACATGCCTAATAGTGCCTCAAGTAATGCAATAAGAAGATCGCTTTCTCTACTTTTCATTACAAAGTACCCTTAATATATTTTTCCTTACTTCATATCTTTTTTATTTATTATTTACGGATATATTCTATAACTTTAAAATTTAAATACACTTTAGTAGTCATAAATCAAATGAAAATTAAATTTTTCCTTTAAATAAATAAGGACGTATTGTTCTCCGTAAACATATAAGTATCTACTATACTATATATATATATATATAATATATATATATATATATATATATTATATTAATTTATATATAATATATATAATATTATATATATATATATATATAATATATATATAATATATAATATAATATATATATAATATAAAATATATATATATATAATATACTATATATATTTATTTATATATATAATATATATTAAAATATAATATATATATATATATATATATATATTATATTATATAATATATATATTATATAGATATATGTATAAATATATTTATATATATATAGTTATATATAATTATATATATATATATATATACTAGATATATATATAATATATATATATATATATTATATATATATATATATATATGTAATATAATATATTTTATATTAAGTAACGAAATATTTTGATTCCGCATATTTTAATAAATTTATCAACTTTTATGATCTTTACAGACCTTGTAAAAACTTCCCTCCCCTTCTTCGATACGTAAGCTCGTCGCATACTTGATTGTTATCAAGCATCCAAGGTAAGGCTGCAACCCCACCTTTAAATTTTTCGGCGTAAAATTAGATATTTTACTGGAAATTTGAATTTCAATTTGTTTATGAATTATATATATATATATATATTATATATATATAATATTATATATATTAATAATATATATATAATAATATATTATATATAATAATATATATAATATATATATATATATATTATATAAATATAAAATTATATATATATATTATATTATAATTATTATATTATATATATAATATATATATTTATATAATATATATATATATAATATATATAATATATAATTATATATAAATATATATCATATATTATATATATATATATTACAGTTGTCTACCACCACTCACGGAGAGCCCTTTAAAATAAGGGCTGTTGCACCCCTCACAAATCAACAACTAAAGCAAAATACGCAGATGAGCACAGACCCAGGCTTTGAAGTGAGGAGATTAATCAGCAGGAAACACAGAAGATGGAAAGAATTCCACAGAACAGGGTGGCAGGAAAGAAGAAGCACCGCAGCGAACTAGCCTGAGTACTACATCACACAAAACTCAGTGCATACACAGGCACACCTAGGATACGAGGCGACGTAAATGGCACACGTGTTGATAAGCTCCCTCGAGCACCGGCCGGTACCTATAGAAAAGAATAAAGCACCAAACCATCACGCCGCCAAACGATAAGGTCAATGAACTGGAAAGTACAGACACATTTATAAGCCTTTGCCTTTGACCTCGTACCCTATCCAATAGCCGGTAAACCAAGCCCCCCAGCATATGAGAGCAGTACTCCAACCAAGGGCGAATAAGGCCTATAAGCTGAGCAATGGAGAGGAAAAAAAAAAGTCTCGGCAGTCTTAAACAGAACTCCCAGTTTCTGTGAGGCCGCCCTAGCAACCGTTGTGAATTGAGGTTTCCAAGACATTTTTGTTTATTTAAGGCCAAGGATGTCTTATATTTAACACGAGACACGAGAAGAAACCGTCGAAAACATAGGAAATTTAAGAAGTGTCTAGAGAAAGTGAATTTATAAAGTGAGTTTTAAAGAATAAATTTCACAAGGTTGAGACGACCCCAACCGGAATTTCTAATCCAGATCAGCGAAGAATAATCCGAAAGATTAAAACGAAGCAATCTCTAGATAATATGTAAAAGAAGGAGCAGAATTGAAATGAGGTGAAAAATGAATGAATAGAGTTAGATGTGCAGGTGAGAAGATCATAAATGAAAAAGCAGTAATAAAGTAGGAGATAAGACAAACCCTGAGGAAACACCACTATTGACTGAAAAAGAAGAAGAAGTCGCCCCATCAAACAACAGCCGATATTGAGCATTGGAAAGAAAACTAGACATAAGTAAGCAAAGAAAAGAGGGAACCCAAAGGAGGAGCTTGGAGAGCAGTAACGCGTGCCATACTCGGTCAAAAACTTTGAATGTCAAGCGCCACCACGCAAGTCTCCCCGTAGTTCCTAAGACCGGAAAACCATAAATCAGTAATAGGAAGTATATCGCATAAGCACCTCGAGCGCCGAAACCGTAATGGCGATCGGAAGAAATGTAATAGATTCAATATCTAAAGAAATGAGAGTTGAGACGAGTTCAAATATCTTAGATAGAATACAAGTAAAAAGAGCTATAGCATAGTTGGAAGGATTCAGAGCGCTTCCTTTTCTAATCGTTGGAATGTGAGTGCTTCCAACACTGAGGAAAGTGTTAGTATGAGACATAGAAATATAGTTGAACGAGGACGCGATACACGGAACACACTCGCAAAAACTCGGGAAAGCCATCCGGCACCTCGCCTCCTAACGTTCTAGCCTTCATGGAGGCCATCACCTGATCCAAATGTAAATCACAGCAAAGATAGGACACCTGAGAGGAGAAGGGGATGATAGGAATGCCAGATCGTTCCAGGTATGATTAGACGGAAAATAGGAGCCTAAGAGATTGGCCTTTTCACTGAGAATTAAGCAAACAGAAACCAATCAGCATCGGAAAAGAGGAGGAAAGACAGATTACATAAAGTTTGGAACATGTTTGTGGCAGGAGGCCAAAAGATTGTCAGTGGAAACCCCAAGGAGGTTAGCCACTTTCGTTGATGGAAAGCCCGCTTTATCTCGTCCGAAAGATCCCTTGCAACGATTTCTTAGCTAATGAAAATTTAGGCAAAAGTGATTAGAGAACGAGAATTTTCCACTTCCCGATACACGCTGTCTCTAGCCTGAAAGGCCAGAGAACAATCACGATCGAACCATGGATTATGAGAGAAAAGATTTAGTCGAAGAAGGAATGAACCTGCTCATCCCTCAACGATTACAGCCCACCTTATCGGCAGAAGTTGAAGCGACAAGAACCAAAGCAGTCATTCCAATTTATATTAGCTAAAGCAGGAAGCCCCCCCGAATCGCCATCAAAGTCCAGAAAAAAACGCGAGGGCAGGATGGAGCTTTCGGGAGAAGTATTAAAATTAAGAGATTAAAGTTGTGTCAGATTAGCCTATAGGAGCGAAAAAGTTGTGTATTTAAGGAAAGACTAGTGTAAAACATTAGGTCAAGTGGTTCAAGAATTGTTCGGCGATCCGGAATTGTGCGGTTCTTAATTAATTCTCCAAAAAATATAAGGATATAAAATTCGTTTTGGGAAGGGAATCTAAATGATTCAGCCTCCTCCCCACCTAAATTCAGTATGATAGACCCCAACCATTCAGTTTTTCTACATGAAACCCTAGATTAGAGGACCTCAGGTATTTGGGATGAGAAGATATAACAGTCTCGTGAGAAGACTCCATATATAATATATATATATATATATATATATATATATACTATATATATGATTCTATGTATAATATATATATATATATATATATATATATATATTATTAATAAATATAATATATTAATAAATATATATATATATATAATATATATATATAATATATATATATATATATGATCTGATGTCGTCCGAAGATGGACTATTAAAAAAATAGAAAGGAAGAAAATAAAGAGAAGAAATGAGAGCCACACGAGAAAAGCCTGAAAATTGAAGATGCAAGAGCTTCAGCTAAAGCTTGAATAATCTCAGGATCAGAAAATGAGAATGTTTTAGGTTGTCCTGGCCAGATTATTATTGAAATAAAAATTAACAAAGAGTAAAAAATATTGCCTTCAAAACTTAAGTGATAGAAACAACATTTTTACATTTCGATAAAATTTTAGTGGTGGAGCTGCAAAATTTTGCTTGATTCTGTCAATTAGTTAAAAATACAAAAACAAATATCTGAAATAAAAATGGAGGACCGACAAAATTTTCACTCAGTTCTTTCAATTATTTCTTAAACTATGCTTCGTAAAATTAATCATAAAAGGCTCGATCGTGTCAATCTGGCCATGAGAAATTGGATAAAGCACATTAAGATCATATGAATAAATTTGATAATTCACGCAGATAGCTCATATGAAATTATCTCCCATAGTGCAAGAGAATGATGAAACACCACATAGCTTCGATAGCACAGCGTAAGAGCACATCGCCCAATACGAGAGAGACCAGGTTCGTCACTGTCGGAGTGTGAGTGTGAGCTTTCTTTCTTACTCCTCTTGCCTAGACTTACAAATTGGACACACTCTCCCAGTGACGTAGTGTGTATATATAATAATATATATACTTATATATATATTATAAATATATAATATATATATATAAAATAATATATTCATATATAATATACTATATTATATACTTATATATAAATATATATATATTATAATATATATATGAAGTTCTTTTTCCACCAGAAACCTTAACCCCTTAAAATTATATGAATAATTTGAAGAGAGATGACCGCGCTTGTCACATGACTCAAAGTGCGTTTCTATCACGCAGGCTGCTTAAGAGTCTTTCAGTAGGCATAGCAGCCTCCTGCCCCAGAAGCCACAGACACCCCCAGTCACAATGCCGCGAGCACAACTCCGCTCCCGAACTGGTAAGGAAGTCGGTCGATAGCTGTCAGTGAGAGCGAGGTGTGCACACATTAAGTCACTGCAGAAGGCTTCGACCACCTTACTTCTTACGTGCATTGGTCCGCACCTGGCACTGAGAAGACAGTACACGCGCACAGGATGACCCGTGCAGAGTAGGCCAGTAGAAGAAAACTGATTTTGATGGTTGTTTTGGTTGATTCGATGCTGTTCGCTGACCAGGTGGGGTAAGCAGTTGATTGACGGTAACGTTCGTTGAGCGATTGTAGCAAACAAACTCTTCAGGAAGAAGCACTTTGGGCGAGTGTCAACCATCACAAGATGTCTACCACGGCGAACAACTTGGAGAGCAGATGGGCTTACTGGTTGCGTGTTCGTTATGCCACTCCAGTGGCACATGTCACTCTGGTGACCAATTTGAAGGTGTTAGGTTCTGGTGTTGAATAACCACATTCATTAGCTGAAGACTAGATGTTGAAGAGAGTGAGCTTGTCACGAAAAGTTGCGTTCTCCCTGAGCTGCTTAAGAGTCTTTCAGTACGGCTGCAGCCTCCTGCCCCAATATATATATAATATATAATATATATTATATATATATATATTATATATATATATATATAAATTAAATATAATATATATATATATATATAATATATATATATATAATATATATATATATATATTATTATCTTAGTGATGGAGAGAAGCTCAATTTTTGCATTTTGGAGTTCCTAAATTTTTGCATAACAGCGGTTGTGGTTATTTTGCGGTTCTTAAATTTTTCAACAACCGCGTTTGCGGTTGCAGTTGCGATATAAGCCATTTGCTTATTTACTATACTACTACTACTACTACTACTACTACTACTACACTACTTACTACTACTAACTACTATAATATTAATAATAATAATTATATTAAGCATATTCTAAATTAAAAAGAAAATAACAATGTAGAACTACTAATAATATAATAATAAATAATAATAATAATAATAATAATAATAATAATAATAATAATAATAATAATAATAATAATAATAATAATAATAATGTAATTATTATTATTATTATTATTATTATTATTATTATTATTATTATTAATTATTATTATTATATTATTATTATTATTATTATTATATTATTATTATTATTATTACCTTGATAATTTCTAAGTTTCTTGTCGATTAATGTACAATTTAGCCTTTGTTTACAAGAGTTACCAGGGTGATGCGGAACGAGGACCCATGCACAACACCATCCACTTTCCCTATATCCTCCGCCTGTGAAACTGAAGGTATCGATAAATGTGCTCTTTATCTATTCGCATTCTAATTAATTTGAAACGCAAGTTATATTTACGAACATAACACTTCTACCTGTACCTGAAATCTCAGCCTTTTCTCGTTATAAATTTATCCAGCATCGCTGAAAAGTTGTTCGCTTAGATGGGCATGACAAATATCTTTTAGCCATCATCTTCAACTCTTTCAAGCTATGTTCGTTTCCTCTCCACCACATTAGAGGATCATCATCGGGATCAATCCTTTTTTCTTTTTGATATTTTGCTATTTCATCCAAACTTTCATTAAACTCTTTTTCTGCATCATCATCACGATGTTAAATGAGCATTCATGGTTTCAAGCAGAGTTTTTGGCTTAGATGCTGAAGGTTGCTTTATTTCTGCAGTTCAAATTCTTTAAGGATGTCTGTTAATAGATATTTCTTATTCACATTACACAAGTACACAAGAAAGTTCCTTACATTGTTTTGTTATTTCTTCCTGAACTTCCTTCAAAACATAAGTTGTAAAAAAATTTCCTTTATATCGAGCATCTAGATACGTTGCGATGGAATACAAGAAATCTCTTTCCAAATAATCAAACTTCGAGTTAACTCCGAATCAGGCCCGTAGCCATGAATTTTTTTCGGGGGGGAGGGGCTGCGACTTTCGCAAGTCGTTACATTTCAAATGAAGTTAAGGGGAGACTTCATAGCAAAATCTCAACTATTCCAAACGGATAAAAGTAAATATTTTTTTGATAACAACTATTATATCTTTAATTTTATGAAAAAAACAAACAAAAAAAAACTGTTCGTTTTGAACAGTTTTAGGTGAAGAGAGAATTTTTTTTCTTTGAATTCCACAATAATCTCTAAAATCTTTAATTTTCAAGATATTTCAATTTATTTTGCACTAAAATACACCAATTTAGTGTGGTAATAAATTATAGTTAGACACCTTAGTTGAAAATTTGTTTTTAAAAATTTTTTTACAATCTCTGAAAATACTTAAAAATTTTTAACAAGAATAGTCAACCATGCTGACAACCATTACTATACTTAAATCCTAGTAAAATAAATCGCAGTTGTTTACCACGTTTTATTGAGCTGACCAAACTTTGAAGGAAAATAAATCTGTTCGATCTTTTTCATGTTTTAATCATTTCATTCATTCAACTAATGAGAATGCTAACAGCCGAATTCCATGGGGGAAGAAATTTTCTTTATAGGTTAAGAAAAAAACCTCTCTTCTCATAAACGATATAAGAAATGTATAATATATATATATTGTATATAATAATAAATATATTATATTAATATATATATATATATATATATATATATATATATATATATAAATATATATATATATATATATATATAATTTTTATAGTATATATATATTATGATATATATATATATATAATATATATAATAATATACATATATTATATAATAAACTATATTATAATATAGTTCAAGCTACCTATTGCGTTTCATAAGTCCTGTTCAAACGCAGTGATGTCGAAGCAGTTGACTTGAAAATGTTCCGAGATGTCTTCTTTTTTTGGAGATGCGGATCGAACTAGTAGTAAAGCCTGTACAATGTCTAACGGCGACGCTCTTTTCGATGGTCGTGTCCTGGCGCGAGTGAAAATTTTTCGCTTTATGATTGCAAATGTTATTGGCAAAGGCAGCCATGAGCGCTTCGAAGTATTCTTGACTTGGTCGGCTGTCCTGTACCCATTGAAGAACCTCTAATAATACGTGTGCCCCAGAGGTGTCCAACCCACCCCTTTCTGTGATTTAAATAGTAGCGAGTTCAAAAGCAGTGGTATCGAAGCAGGAATTTGAAATCTTCAGATGCCTCTTTTCGGAGGCGCATCTGACTATTGGTAGAGCCTTTTGACATGTCTAACAGCGACGCTCTGTCGATGTTCAGTCGTGCGCGAATGAGTTTTTTCGTCTATATTGCAAAATTGTGTCGCAACCAGCATGTTTGGCCATATCGCGTTCTTGACTTTGTCGGTTGCTACTGAACACATGAATACTACCCCTAAGAATCGCTGTGTAGCCCCACAGGGGTTCCAAACATCGTTCTGTGGATTTAAAAAGTATTGAGTTTCAAAGCAGATATCGAAGCAGGAGATTTAAAAACTTTCGAGATGCCTTCTTTTTCTGGGAAGTGAGACTGACTACTGTAAGCCACCTCTACATTTCTACGCGACCATTTGTTCATGGTTCGAGTCCGGCGCGAGTGATTTTTTTCAGTATTATTAATTGAAATTTGTCCAACAAGCTCAATTGGCCATGTCAGCGTCTTGACTTGTCGGTACTCATTAACCCAGGAGCACCCCAGAATAATTGCCGTTAACCCCAGGCTTAGATTCAATCACCCTTCTGTTAAATTAAGTAAGGTGTCGATTTTCAAAGCAGTGATACTGAAGCAGGAGATTGAAACTTCCGAGAGCGTTCTTTCTAGGGAGGCGATCGACTAATGTAGAGCCTTCCTGATATTGTCTAACGCGACGCTGTTGTCGATAGTTCGATTCCTGGCGCGAGCGAAATTTTTTCGTCTTATTGCAAATTTCAGTAAGAAACTTAAGAGCATTGTCACTGCGTTCCATGACCTTGGTCGGTTGGTCCTTTTACCCATGAGCACCCCTGAATAATTCGCTGTAGCCCAAGAAGCGTTCAACCATCCTTCTGTGGGATTTAAGTAAATATGGAGTTCAAGGCAGTGGAAATCGAAGCAGAAAACTAAAAACTGTAACGAAATACTTTTTTTCTGGAGTGTCGATCTGAATAGGGTTTAACCTCTTTCTCATGGTCTAACATCGACGGCTTGTTGTCGATGTTCGAATTCCTGGTGGCGCAGTGAAATTTTCGTCTCATTATTACATGCATAATTTGTCGAACAAGCAGTTGATGCCCATGTCGGCGTGGCCTGACTTTGGTTGGTTTCCTCCTGTAACACGGGATCAAACGCAGATTGCCTTAGCCCCGCAGGGGTCCAACCACCCTCAGAGTTGGAACTAAATATCGATTCAAACAATGATATCAAGCAAAGAAATTTGAAACTTCGAGATGCTTCTTTTTCTGGGAGGCGGATCGCAATAGTAGTGTAGAAGCCTCCTGTACGCTGTTGTCGATGGTTCAATCCTGCACGAGTGAAATTTTTCTTCTTATCATTGCAAATTTGTCGCAACAAGCATGTTGTGCCCATCGCTTCTTGACTTTGTCGGTTGCTCTGTAATCCCAGGACACCAGTAAGAATAACGTGTACCCCAGCAGGTTCCAACACCTTTATGGATTTTAAAAAAGTATCGAAGTTTCAAAGCATGATATCGAAGCAGGAAACTTGAAAAAACTGTAAAGAGAAACCTTATTTTTTTGTGGTGTCGAATCGGACTAGTGGTGAAACTTCCTGTACATTGTCTAACGGTGACCCTGTTGTTGTCGAGTCCTGGCGCGAGTAAATTTTTCTTCTCTTATATTGCAAATTTATGCAACAAGAAAAATGTTCCAATTCGCGTTGCCTGCCTTTGTTGTTTCCTGCAACACGCCAGCAAAACTAGCAGAATGCTGGTACCCCAGTAGGGGTTAAAAGCATCTCTATGATTTTAAATAATACGTTTCATAAGCAGTATATCGAAGAGACATTTGAAAATGTTCCGAATTACTCTTTTCTGGAGTGGCAGATCGGACTAGTGTAGAGCCTCCAAATGTACATGCTAACGCGACCTGTGTCGAGGTCGATCTACGCGCGAGTAAATTTTCATCGTCTTATTATTGCAAAAATTTATCGCAACAGGCATCTTGTGCCCATGTCGGCGTGCTTGACTTTGTGGTGCCCGTAACCAGGGGGCAACCCATCAAAATTGCCGTTAGCCCAAGCAGAAGTTCTATATCTATACTTTATATCTGTACCTCTTATTCCAGGACATAGTCTCACTACTATACATTAGCACAGGTAATAGAATACTCATGTAAGACCCTAGCACACTCAAGACTTATTTCTCTTTGCATCACACTAAGGATTAATTGCCACCAGCCATCTCCTTACCATCACAAACTTTCATACTACATACTGCATCATCCTTCCCTTTTTCATCACATATATCCTAATTATTTGAACTCAGACATTTTTTCTAGTGCTCACCATCAACAAACGATACACAGAAACTATCCTGACTCAAAACATACCTTACTCTATTCTACGTTTACTTTCAAACCCCTCTTTTACACACGCCAAAATCTCTCTTACTAATCCCCTCATAGTTATTTCAGATTCCTACACTAAACTATCATACGCATATAGATAGTAGATCACCACTCCACTCTCTTTCATTCTCATTACTCTAACACCTCCCTTGCTACCTCACCTCCCTCTATTCTTCATAACCCAATCATAATATATACTATATATATATATATATATATATATATATATATATACATATTAGTACCATAATATTATCATATATATATATATATATATACTATAATAATATATAATAACTTATACCATTACCTAATATATATATATATATAATATATATATATATATATATATATAATATATATATATTATATATATATATATAATATATATATATATATAATATATATATAATTTATATAAATATATATATATCCCACACATTAAAAAATATATAAATATAATATATAATATATATATATATATTATAATATATTAATATATATATATAATATATATTATATATATATTATAGTATATATTATATATAACTTATATAAATATGATATATAAATATATATAACTATAAATATATATAATAATATATATAATAACATATATATATATATAATATTAATATATATATACTATATTATTATATAATATATATAGATATATATATATAATATAATATATATATATATAATATATATGTATATAAATATATAATATGATATATATATTATATTATATATATATAAATATACATATATAATATAATATATATATAATAATATATATATTATATATATATATATATATATATAATAATATAAATTATATATATATTATATATATATAATATATATAATATATATAACTATTATATATATATATATACATGAATCAATTCAAGCCTTTGATATATTCTTTTAACCCAAAAGAAAAAATAATAATTATTTTTTTTTTTTTTTTTTTTTTTTCTCCGCTTCGCTCCAAACCGACTATAGGTTCTGCAGTGTTTAAGATTGGTGTTACTTTCTGGAAAAATAAATTTTTCACGACAAAAATATTTTTTGAAAAAAAATTTATCCAAGAATACCGTTCCGTTTAATACTCGCCGGCTCAGATCCGGCCTGGATCCGACTAGTTCTGACACTATTGAAAATTATTTAAGCACGTCTTCTGGCCAATAAACTTTGCACCAAAAAAAAATATTATTAGGAACAAAATTATACCCGAATCCGATCCCGTTCCGACTCGGACTTCCGGATCCGATCCAACTAAGTTCTGCACTATATTGAACATTGTTCAGCACGTTCTTTCGGCAATAAATTTTTCATCTAAAAAATATTCTTTGAAAAAATTTATAAACAATTATCCGGCCTCTAACTCGGCTCCGGATTCGCGATTCCAAACTAAGGTTTTGCAACTATTGAAAATTAGTCAGCCAGTCTTCTGGCCAATACATTTTCAATAAAAAATCTTTCCTGAAAAATTTTATAAGCAAGATTCCGGTTTGATCCGACTCCGGATCCGATCCATCAAAGGTTCCGCACAATTGAAAATTGTCAGCACATCTTCTTTCAATAAATTTTCACCTAAAAAAAAATTCCTGAAAAAATATCAACCCAATTACTCGCTCTGGTTCTGCCTTCTTTTCTGCCTGGTCGGCCTCCGATCCGGTCCGGATCCAACAAGTTTCGACTAATGAAAATTGTTCTCAAAGAACGTCTTCTGGCAATAAATTTTAAACCTAAAAAAATTTTTTATTTTGAAAAAAAATTAATACCCAGATCCGGCTCCGACACTGGCTCGAGATTCGGCTTCGGCTTCGATCTAAACTAGATTCTGGAAACTATTGAAAATTCCAGCACTTCTTCTATCAATAAATTTTCACAAAAAAAAATATTTTTCGAAAAAAATCATACTCCGCTCCGACTTCGACTCCGGCTCCGGATCCGAATCCGGATCCATCTAAGATTCTCACTATTTGAAAATTGTTCAGCAAGTCTTCTGAATAATAAATATTCATCTAAAAAATATTCTCTTGAAAATTTATACCAAGATCATGCTCGAATCTGGTTCCGGATCCGATTCGATTACCGGTTCTTAACTATTGAAATACATTCAACACGTTTTCTGGAATAAATTTTATCATCTAAAAAATATTTTTTAAAAAAAATCTATACCAGTCTCCGTGACTCTAGCTCCGCTCTTATCTCACTCCGACTCAATTTCGCTCCGGATACGACTAAGTTTGCTGAAACTATTTGAAAATTGTCAGTCGTCTTTCTGGCAATAAGTTTCACCTAAAAATATTATTAAAAAAAACTACCAGATCCGATCCGACTAAGCATCTAACTATATGAAATGTTCAGCACGTCTTCCATCAATAAAATTTTCACCTAAAAAAAATATTTTTCGAAAAAAATCATACTCTGGCGTCGACTCCATCTTCCGACTTTGAATCGGCTCGGCTCCGATTTCACAGCCGATTTTAATCAATATTATCGAGGATTTGAAACTTGTTCAAAAAGTCTTTTTGCAATAAATTTTTCATCTAAGAAATTATTCTTGAAAAAAAGATTCTATACCCAGATCCGTCTCGACATCGGCATCCAATCCGATTGGACCTGACTAGGGTTTCTTGCACTATTAGAAAATTGCAGTGCGTCTGCTGGCAATAAATTTTCACCTAAAAAGAATATTTGAAAAAAAATCTACCCCAGGTCTCGCTCCGCCCCGGCTCCGCTCCGCCCAACTTCACTTTCGGCTTCCGGAATCTGACTAAGGTTTCTGCACATTTTGAAAATTGTTTAGCAGGACTTCTGGCAATAAATTTTTCATCTAAAAAAAATATTCTTAAAAAAATTACTATTTCGACCGGCTCATACTCTGGCTCCGACTTCGACTCCGATCGCACTTTCGATCGACTAAGGATTCGCACTATTTAAAACCTTT
>JABUQX010015654.1:0-20138 GCA_015478945.1 Trachelipus rathkii | reverse complement strand
AACCACAGACCAAACATCAATAAACCAGACCACAAAACTTGAACAACAATCCTTCATTTACCCTCTCCGTTATCCTAACCTTTAATGCCCCTATATACGTCAATCAATTTCATGCTGCAAAATTAACGCGTCCATCCATCTGGCCCTCAAATTGCCACCCACTAGGCTCCGCGGACCCCCGGAATGAAAACCATTTTTCAGGCCGCTACCCTCCAATAAAGAATTTTAATCTAGCGGTACCTAGGGTGAAATCGCAGCTGAGTTTACAGAAATTCCACTATTTCCATTTCATTCCAAAACGTTAGTGTACTTACTCATATATATTTTTACTTTACTGTACCTTCCAAATCTTATGAAATCCTCTTTGACATCAACTTTGATATTATCTGACCTTTATTATGCAGATATACCTATAGCATGTAATTCAAAGACATCAGATTATAATTATTTCCTTAATATGATGTCGACAAGGTAGGCAAAGTTAAATTTCTTGTAAATTATTTTCAATTTCATGATACACAGCACCATTTTGGGGTCCAGTGTTAGACACCGTAGTATCAAAACACATAGCTTTTAACAACATCTTTCAAATTCAAAATCTTTGTAGCAAATTCAATTATCCAACCAAGCATCTGCAATATCATTTGTCCCTTATATCTTTCAAGCAAGCTTAGGCTACAGCCAAGACCTTTAATATACCTCCTCCAAGATACTAAAATAAGTAACCTATCTACCCTTTCAGTTCAGTTAAATCAGGAATTAACTTTCCATCCCAGTGTGCGTACAAAGAGGTGGCTCTCCTGGTTCAAAAGCGATTGCCGTAGAGATCATCAGAACAATTTTCTTCCGTTATGTCTTTTCATTTTCCGTGCGTCAAGGTGCTATCTGCTTATAACCACCTCTATCAATATCTTTATCCAAGAAGAAGAAACATAGCAGAAATGCACCCATTCTTTTGCTTTACGATTCGCCCTCAATTTGTTTCTATTCTAAAGCATAGCTACGTCAAGGTGATAATAATATGAATATTAGTTTTTTAGTTATTTCAAGTGAGACTGGTTGCCCATCACTACTGCTTGAGACTTTATCTATAAATTTTTCTCTCTTCGATTTTTAATGCTTTGAAATTGAGACGTTCTGGGATCTAAATGTTCGTCACTGCTATTACATTCAAATTTACAATATAATGTTATAACCATATGTTTGAAATAAATTTCGTTTTCTTCTTCGGCATATTTCTTCCACAAATCCTTTTTCACTTTTTCTCTTTTCTAAGAGTTTTCTTATACAAACACTATATTACATTATCCTCTTTTTCCCTTTCCTCTCTCTTATTATTAGAGAATAATTTGTCATCTTTAATTGATAATGTATGGTTGGTTTCCATTGTTTGCAAAAAAAAGATGATGTATAAGAATTTTGAGATTTATTAGCTTATTCATTTATTTCTGTTTTTCTCTCTGTCTTTCAATATATAATATTTCATATACTCTTGATACCCATTTTTTTTATTGTTTGAGTAGCAGTTAGAAAGTAGTATTAGATTCTTCCCAATAATTTTTAAAATTATCCTGAAAGCTTTATTGGAAGCCTCTTTCAAAGTTTTGATGCTGTTTACAGTAAGAAATAGGCTAACCTTAGTTTTCATGAAGTATTGTAATTAGAATGTAGCTTTAAACAATATTTTTATTGATGGTATTCCAAGCAACCATAGTTTGCTGTCTTCTCTTGTTTTTATTGAAGAGGACATAGTGAAAACTATACCAATAAATTTGGAGTATTAAATCTGATCTCGAGATAATAAACAAAAATACTGCTGAACGTAAAATAATAAGGCTACAAGTATTCAATGAACTGCAGACTATAGGATAACTTCACACTGCTAGGCCAACCAAAACACTGAATAAATTACATTCAGCTGCCGAGTTATTCATTTTGGGCCAAATTGTGATGGTGACGCAGTTAAAGCTTTTATGAAAATGCATAATTTTAACATCTTGATTTTACAATTTAGAAGTTTCAGAGTTCAATTTTTATATTTAAGTATTTCATGAAAAGAAATTGGTAGTATTTTTAAAGCAAAATAGCGAATTTATAAAAAAATTGTATAATTACCAATATGCAAATAGGCAATTCACTACTCAAACTTCCGCCACCTGGTGGCATCACTAAAACGTATTCAATTAAGCTGATATTTTGCACAGAATATTTCTATATCCAACCTCACAATTTTCCAATGTGAGAGTTTTAACTTCTTATAAAAAAATCTTCACATTTGCGGCAGTCTGAATATATATATATATATATAATTATATATATATAATATATATAATATATATATATAAATAATAATATATAATATATATTAATATATAATATATATATAATAATATATATATAATAAATATAATAAATATATAATATATATATATAAATATATATATATATATATATATATATATATATATATATATATAATAATATATATATAATATATATATTATATAATATATTACTTCAATAAAAGAATGAAATAATCTGCATTGATGGTAATTTCAAAGATACAGGCCACCAAAGATGGCGTCCCTTGTACTATTTTCGACAAAAAATAAATGTGTATCTCTGAATGGTTCAGAACTTTGAATTGCATTTTTTTTTATTTTAGAGATGTGTTTCTTCGTTTAAATGATATACGCCTTTTTTTTTTTTTTTTTTTTGAAAATGTGTTATAAACAAATATTCCGACATTTTTTTTTTTTTTTTTAATTTTTTTTTTTTTTTTAAAAATTTAAATTCCAATTTTTTTTTTTTTTTTTTTTTAAACTTGTTCAGTACTATTAAGTACTACATTCCCTGAAAAGGAAAACTTCCACTTTTGAGTTTAACATTAAATTCTGCACGCTTAGCTATTTTTTTTTTTTTTTTTTTTTGTAGGGCCGTTTTGTGGTGTTTTTGTTTCAATCAGGGATTGCACGAAAAAAATCAAATGAAAAAATCAATTGATTTTTTAACTGAATTTTTTTATAAATAAATATAATTTTATTTATTGATTTTTGGTTTTGATTTTTTATTTTTTTATATTTTTTTTATATTTTTTGTATATTTAAGTGATTTAACTTCAATAAAATAAAATAAAATAAAAACTATATATATTATGTGTTTAAATATAATTTTTCAATTTTTTCACAACAAACTATTGGCATGTAACCCGAATCTGTAAATTCCTTAGTGTTGTGTTCATTGGTTTCCATGTAAGATTTGAACCCAGACTACTGTAGCCTAGGTTAAAAAATTGAAAATTTAATCCAGATGCAGACTAATTATATATATGTGTTTCACAATGTCGTATAATACATATGATACAGTATTTTGGAATATGTCTACAATTTGCACCCTTATAGAAAAAGACATATATATGCGGAGAAGGCACAACATAAAGCAACGAGGAGTTAGATTTGCTTTGAGGATAAGAATAGGCGTGAAGTGTCTAATATGCCCATGCGGCTTCTTAAGTATTATCTTATTTATTATTTATTATGGGTGACTGGGACATTCTAGAGTGGCCATGCGGCTTCTTAATGATTAATTTTTATTGTTGACTTGACAATCTAAAAAGGACTATGCGCTTCTTAAAGAATAATTTATTAATATGAGTTGATGACATTCTAGACGGGTCAATGCGGCTTCCTTAATATATATTTTAAATTATTAATTATTATTTAAACTTGGTAGTTTGCAATCCGTGGTCCTGTATGATTAAATCGCAATGTTAAATGATACATTTTTTGATAAGTACCACATTGTAAATTTCATTGTAAAAAAATAATAAACAGAAAATAAAATATGTTAGAAGATAAAATATATATATATATCGTGTGAGTGTAACATTGTGAGACAGGTCTTAAGCATTAGGCCCTTATCGGGTGCTCTTTAAGTGTTGGAATATTTCTTATTATGATTTGATATTTATTAGAGTTGTACATAGAGGATCATTCTTAGAGTAGCCACGAACCGTAGCTTACATGTGTAATATAATTTTAGTTTTTTACATTATTGTTGACTAGCAGGTACAATCTACACTAGATCAGTAATACCATAGTGCGTCTTCTATAGTTAATTATAATGCATAAAGACTCTATTTTATTTATGTAGTTAGGTGGACATTATCTTAGAGGCGTACAGAATCTGGTTCTGTAATCCACTTATTTTTTAATAGCACCGATTTTTGCGCACCAGACATAACCGCTCCGCACGTATATAAGAGTACATCCTCACAGCACCGCACTCGACACCACTCCATCATCCATGCCGCACCGCACCACACGCAACCGTAGTACTCTTTATGCTCACAGTAAGTGCGAGACCATCACTCGCACTCACGCACTATACGCACGAGACATACTACCAACGACACCGTACATACCAACCCCGCATACCCGACTAATATTATATATATAATATTAATTAAATATTATATATATATATATATATTATAAATATTATATTATATATAATATATATATATATATATTATATATATATATAGATATATATATTATGTTGTACTTAGGAACAGTCTAGATAGCCTAGGATATACATTTAACTAAACAGTATTATATCTTATAATTTTAATGTTAATATTATTAGTGATTGATACTGGGATGGAACATTCTTAAAGAGTGGCCAATGCTTGCTCTATATATATAATTAATACTTTTATTGGTTGGATGGGACAGTCTAGGTAGACCATTAGTGGTACTTCTTAAGTATATAATTCTTTATATATATATTAATGTTTAGGTAGACTGGAAATACATTATCTAGAGTAGGTTAATTAGCAGCTTCTTAATTATTATATATCAATGAATTTAATAATTAAGAAACTGCATTAACCCCCTCTAGAATGTTACAGTCAACTCAAAAATAAAATAAATTAAGTAAAAATATATTTAATTTACACTTAAGAAGCCGCATTGTCCTTTTTTAGACTGTCCCAAGTCAACCAAAAAAATTAATAATTAAGATAGAGAGCGAGCATTTGTACCGCAGTCTTCATGAAAATGCAGGATCAGACACTTACACTACATAAATAATAATTATAAAAATTTAATAGCGTCAAGTAAGCACGCGAGTGGTCCTATAAGAGAACATCATCTCTCCACGCTAACTTATATATATATGAATTTCCAACTCACAATAAAATAATAAGTATGTTAAGCCACCCACCCATATCCCCTATAGGAGATTCTTTCTCATCTTTCAACGTTACTTTTCCACTATATATTAAGAAATCAAATACTTAAAAGCCGCTTATACATTTTGAAATGTAAGCTTTTAGGATTCCTTATCTATCCCACCACGCAATTCAGAAACCAATAAAAAATAATAAGAAGATGCATTGAAATGAACGATAAAGAATGAAAACATGTAAAAAAATCTAAATAAAAATTTAATAAAAAGAACTAAGAATAATTTTTAATAAAAATTGAATGTACACTCTCACTGAATAAGGCAGACCTCATGTAGTATATATATTCAGTAACCACAAATGAGTCCTACTAGACTGTCATACAGGCGAACAACAGCCAATCACAAATTAAAAATTAAAATGAGAGTCCATAATAATATATACACACAGTCCGTCTCATCTCGCCACCATATAGTTAAAAGCATCCAAAGGTTCACACTCCATAAGTTGATAATAATAAATAATGGAAGATTATGATTTCACGAGTCACGGACACACTGACACACCGCATGCGCTGCTTGTATCATAGTCTTGTCCACACTCCGTCACACTCTTCAAAAATTTCATAAAACCTCACTCCACGTAGATATTAAAATATAAATTGTTAATAATTTGTATTTCTGTTTGAAAATATCACACATTCTATGCTAGAACCTCATCTCTTTTAGTTACTGGACAGCTGCGTAGACTAAAGGCCGCAGTGTGTTGCTTTGCTGAGATATAGTTATTTATCTTACTGTCAACTCTTATGTATAGTTACTGCCTACTTATTTTTGCTATCCTCTACGAAAATTAGACTAAAAGTCACTAGTTTCAATGTGGCCTCAATGCACTGTAGTTGTACTCCCGTTCGTTATATGAATATTATGGTAATCTCTTATTCATTACCGAAATTTATCATTAATTATTATAACTAAATCCTTATTATTGTGAATTCTTAATTTCCTCAAGGTGTCATCTAAGGGACCCATTTTCCAAAGATAGGCATCAATAAATGCGCAGATCTCTCTCATTATTTACTAAATTATACTTTGATATATATATATAGATATGTTAGGATATCCATGTCCACACTAATTCCCACATAAACGGACCACAACTTGACACTAACAGTCCACTCTAATTCTACAAGCCACACAAAGTGGATGAACGTCGCTCACCAGCTTTCTAATCCCACAGGAACATTTATCCCACTCCAGAAGCCCACATCTAAATGCCACTACACATGCTCAATCCGCAATAACTCCACCCTATATAGCTATATCTAACTTTTGAGGGTGCATTGGAACCCACCAATATACTAGTCTAAAACTACACTAAATTTTCCCACACCTCTAATTCTTGGTATCCTTATGTTTCTCAATATCATACTATGATTAGTATAAATCTGTCCATTTGAGCTTCCTAAACCCTATGCCATCACCTCTCAAATAGCATCTTAGAATATTTACCGTTATCGTTATATACTGTGAGGCTCGTCTCACTGCCACAAAGAGCCCTCACTAACAGCACTTAGAGTAAAATCATACTTACTTTGTGACAACGCGTTATATAAAACTCGCCTACAATTTTGTGAGCTTTTCTCTTATGGGTAAAAATGACTTACAAGCTTCCTCGATTAGGATGAAAACGGTCACCTCGAAGTGCTCGTGCATAAATATATCCATCACAACCCTTTCTTAGAAAATGTTTCATGCATCGAGAATTCACCACTCAACGATCCTTCACACTAACCCGTGACCTTATAGAGCCCATGAACATATATATTCCAAAGGAATTTAACTATAAAACCTCCTGCGTTTATGTCTCGTATTGTGGCATGCCTATTTAGCTCGCATAGGACCACTTCATATCATTAAGATGACACTATCATCTCTACTAAATCAACACGCAACCCTTTTTATATAACTAATTTCATCCCCCAAAATCGTTATAATGTTGTACTATAATGTCTAGTTTATCGTGCACATTCACAAGACAAGGCACCTTCAAGAGAAGAATTCTTCTTCACATTATAGAAATTTAAAATAAATTTAAACATGTGATTATGCTGCCTCTTTTACCCTCAACAGCCTCGACATTTTCACGATAAAGACAATCATAACTGCTTCTATACACTATTATGCTTTTCCTCTTAGCTCTTTTATATTAACAATATTTATTGCGTCGAGGGATGAGCACTCGTACCAGTGTTCCACACACTTGCCTCCTACAGAAAAGTATAATTTACTGTTGAGATCAATTGGGGTCCTTCTAAACACTATATTGAGTCTCTATGCGGACTTATTCTTCAACAGTCATTACTCTTATTATTAATACTGAGAGTTCTCGCCACAGTGGATCAATTCCTAGTCTAGGGGATCAACAATCTCGACTAGCTTCAACTTAAATAGTTATATATTCTTAATTGCTAATATATTGTAATTCTTGAAAGATGTTATTTCTGCTTTTTCAGAGCTAAAATTTATTATGAGTGACTGGGACAGCTAGTAATAGGCATCCTCAAAGATCTGAGCGATTATATTGTTGTATATTTGTATTCCTCCTTATTAGTATCTTCACTCAAATGAGCTATTGTACCTGTGATCGAGATCTATATAGAGACGTGCCCAATGCGCTTTGAATGTAGTATTTAATTATTTAATTACTTTCTATGCTTTTACACTTTGGTTATGGCTTATTTAGTGGAAAAAAGGCCCATGTGGCTCTTCATATAAATAAGTGTAAAACCAATTCTAATACTTCAATTATATCTATTACTATACGCAAATCACTTTACTTATATATTCTGATAATTCATATGTTTTTACATTTCCATTTAATCTAGCTATGATAGGAAGTTTTGAAATGCAGACATCTACATATGATTCCTGAGGATCTTCTGTTTATCTGCTTCTATTACCAAGATGCGGTATTTTCGGAATGAGAAGCGCTCTACTGTCGAATTTCTTTCACTAGTTATATTTCTGTTTCTTGACCTCGTTCTATTTACAGGTGATAATATTGAGTGTATATAATTATACCATATCGGACTCATCCTCATTATATAAATCTATTAATATAATATAGTGGTATGTATTAACTATGTTATTACTGTTTATTATCCCTAACTCTTTCTATTTTTTCAATATAAATTGCAGAAATTTTCTAATTGCTATCATATCATTATTACCACTATCATTACTGTTAAAACTGATTATCTTTTTTAAATCTCTTTCTATCCATGATATTGAATAACAACTCTCTTCTACGAACCAACCACCTATATTGCATCAGGAGCGTAGAGGAGATGCTACCTTGAATCTACTACAGGCAATCTAGGCTGCATCCAATGTCCCTCAGAAGAAAATCTTCACTGTCTCCAGCGCACCAAGCGACCCGAGGAACCATCTTTGTGTTTTGTTGTCACTCAAAAAGCTTTCCTAGTCTACCACTGATGTCCACTCATCGCGCGTCACCCTCTAGCTTCACAACAACAATATTATATAAACAAATCACAGCATACAATATAAAAATTATTATTTAAAAAAAACATAAACTCAGACTTCGTCTGTCTTAATAGTCTTGATGTTTATTTTTCTGACCTGAATTAGAAGTCATATTACTACTCTTTCTAAGCAAGTTTCTAAAAGGTTGATGTTCTGAGGGCATTCAGTTAAAAAATTATACATTACAACACCATACTCAGTGTTATGATATTTATATTATGAGGTGTATCGTTATATAAATTACCACACATTGATATTATAGAGAATAGTCCTCCAGCTTTACATTCATCAGAGTTATCGATTTCACACTCACACTGTCCTTTTCATAAATGTTCTGAGTGTATCTTAGATCGATTTCTTTCGCATTAACATGCTATACTCAACTTGAATATTGATCCTGCGTCAATTTCATTTTTATTTTACTACTAATCTATTCTAATGAGTAATCACATTATTGCGTTATCCTCCTATACACTACTCTTCACATCACTTAACATATCCTCCTTTATTACTTATGCAATGACGTATTTTCTGTACACAACCTTATACCACCTTACCAAGCTACTCTGCATACATTATCCTCTCTAATGCATATCCTCACTTCATGAACATACTCAGTAAACTACATTACACCAGCATCTATCAAATCTAGTATTATCAATAAATATTTATCACTATCAATATAACTAGTCTATCATCTGATCACTATTAATAACACTATATAATTAATAATACTGTCACCAATTAAATAAAAATAACACTATCAATAATTAAAAAACACTATCACTGGTTGTAAAAATTAATGTTCAATAGTGTATACACAATAGATTGTAGAGAGTTCCAAAATCTTCTACGCCCCAACCGTATATGTCTAATGTTTTCACCAAGACAAGCCCACTCATCTTCTATTGATAAAACAAAAAGCACAAATGTTAGACCAGCAGATTCTGAGATGGGATGTCACGACACAGTTTAAGCATTCAAACCTTTAATTAACCGTATCCTCAGAATCATATTTGGCTTTATCAATTTATATATGTTGAAGCCATTATCCATAATCCAAAAAATTCTCAAAAGGTCATAATTCAACAACCTTTTTTCGCTTCTAGTCGCAGAAATCGAGATTAATTTAAATTTAAAATTTTGAAATAAAAAATTCTTGATTTAGTTTAAACAAGACGATAGTAATTTGTGTCAGAAAATAACTATTATCAAGAAATTAATACAGTAATGGTATAAGTAACATACATAAATTACTAGCGTCAACTATTTTTTTCACTTGCAAGTAACCTCTAACAAAGAAGCGTTCATACTCCTCATTCACCGTGAAAACATCAGATGTTACTATGATACAACCTTCTCAAATCTTTCAGCCTACTTCTATGATATAACCCATTTCGCTGTGTTACATATTTTCTCATTCTCATTTTCTTCTCATCCTCTCTGAAATTATTCCAACTCACTAGAGGCCTGCAAATAATTTGATAATATATATAGCATATAAAATGATTTGATATATATATTATAATAATATATTATTAAGATACAAAAAGAAAATTATATGTAAATATACATTTTTAAAGTGTATTAATACATTCTATTAACATAACAAATATATATATATATATATATATATATAATATATATATTAATAATTTATTATAATATTTATTCTTGTTACATCTCATCTAGAATAATAAGTCCTAGAAATTTGATTTTTATATATATACCAACAATTTGAGTTTTTAAGTAACCCCTTGCGTTTCAAAAAAAAGTCCATTTCGTTATTAAAATAAGTATGTACCAAAATGTCTCCATTCCATTTACTTTTAAATTAACAATAATTAATTATATAAAATAATGTCTAAAATAGTTTTATATTTTCCACAAATTTGAAATTCTGAAATAAAATTACATATAAAATATAATAATCAAAATATTAATTCAAAAAAATTATCAAGTTAAAGAAAACTATCTGTTATAAATAATCTACTTAAATTTAAATTTTGTAACTATAAAAAAAATTCAATAATAAAAATCGGCACCAGACCACTGAGGTCAAAAAAAGTTATTTCCTCTCGGTGGAGTGTACGTGGTATTCCGCTGTTAAGGTTCGCTGATGTGTGAGTACGTCACCCTGTTCAAGGTGAGGGGTTGAGCCCCCAAAAACCTGGAAATGCTCGTAGAGGGAGAAATTGATAGTGCATAGAAGAGGTGAACGAAAAGCAGTCACTGATGTTAAGTGGTGGAGTGCAGCATGAACCTTGATCACGAGAGCTTGTAGTGTTCATTAAATATATAATGTGCTATCGTTTGACCCTAGATATCAACACAAAATGTAATATCAATAAAATATATGCGATTCCACTCTCGAATATCTTATATGAGTTGTGAATTAGTAGATATATAGTTAGTCATCTATATTAAGAAATTTAACTCCATGATGAGAGACCATTGATTAAGAAAGAGATAGAACTCAGTGCCGGAGCCTACACGCCGGTGAGTGTGGCCCCAGGACAACTATAATATTGAAGATCCAACCATCGCGAAATCTCTGCACGTGCAATGTATACTTAGGATAGATAGAGACTCTAGTAATTGAAGGAGAAATAATTACGATTAGCTCCGTCACATAGCGCATTCATGTACACCACAAGTTGATTCGTGTAGGTGTCCGATTGTATCTGCACCATGTGTCTGTCTCCATCACAGAGAACCCGTACAATCTAGACCACATATCGTCAAATCTTACTCCCACACGCGAAATGAATAAGTAATGACATATACTAGTGTGTTCGATACACGACCTGAGTTAAAGCTATCGCATAATTAGAAGGAGAGATGTCACAAGAGAAACACCAGCAGAGTGAATGCCTGAGAGAGAAGCTCCAACCTGAAGGGATCCCTATTCGACCATAGTTTTAACAAGAGAGTAGCGCGAAAAATTGAGAACAGATCATTATAAGAATTAGAGTAAGAAAAATAACCAAAAACTAATAAGCTATGAAAAAGTCTCATACGACGGAGCAAAGACGCCAAAGCGGTGCGAGCACAGAGAAGAGAGCGAAAAGAATCCGAGTTAGAGAGGATAGTAGCATAGTATGAGCAGTACACACCAATAGAATAAGCACAGATTATGGATGAGCAAGAGAAGAGAAAGAAAAAGAATAAGAATACGATCAACACGTCTCAGAGTCTCGATCGAGCATATGTAAGAATACATTCGTTAGCTATCTTCTACAACCCGCGGGTGCGTTGCAACCTTAGAGATAGATAAATCTGCGTCATTCTACCATACAAATCATACATCTGGATCTAATCATGTATATATATGTTTTAACGATGGAGATTACCGAATACACCTCAGAGAAGGATATACGGTACTACATGCAAAAAGAGTAATAATCGTATAAGAGTTCTATTAATGTCATAATGTCTATTCATAATCATCTATTAACCTCTATCTCAAATTTATACTCTTACGTGCGCAGAGAGTGAGCGTTACTCTCATCTCAGGAACGTAGTATGTTCATGCTGCTCTCTCGAGAACAGCGCATTTATCGTCCAGATTACAATCAATGCACTGACACTTTCTTGTAAGTATTATCCTGGAAGTACTATCATTACACTGTACGGCGACAATACGATATTCACAGAAATTCTTAATTCTCTTAGAGAGAGATATATCGTGTTATCTAACCTCTCACAACCCCTCCCGCAACATAAACACATAACCTCTAGTTACGTCATATAAAGTCACATGTGTGAGATAATATCCCGCTAGAATTTGTGAAACACTCCCATTTTCTCATTATTTGTTTTTTTTTTTTTTTTTTTGCAAATGATGTCGTAATGCTACTACAAATTTAGAGTACATCTTTTGAAAGGAGAATGGAGTAGATTATGACACAGAATTAGATCAAACCATAAATATCTCTATTTTGAAGTAAAACTGCGATTTAACAGCTGTGAATTATACACACAAGAGCTCATCAGTCACACTATGTCCTGAGGCGAAGAGCATAGGATTACCAATTTTTGTCTAGTCTCTAACATACCTATCTATAAAGATCAAGCTGTGTAAGTATCATACACCACTATGGAAGGAAATATAATAGAGAAATTCAATTGGCGGTTTCACTATCTTTATCATACGTATTCGACTGATTGCGTCTCTTTTTGGTTAGTAAACATATCACAACTTAAAGAATGACAAGGCTCCATATGTAATAGTTCTTGTGATTATAGCATTCCAGTCAAACTACATTACGTACTACTCTACACAATGATTTTTCAAGTTATAGCAAGAAGTCATCACCACCATTGTAATTTCATACGTCTCATACTGAGTGTTGCCTGAGTATTGGCTTGTGATAAAAATAAATGTGTCTCCCATCCCATGACAATTCTATTCTAACAATTGTATCTTTTGTACTCCAGTCATTTAAAGATATCGATTATGAATTAGCAAACACTGGTTGTCACTCCTCTGTTGTAATAACTCTGAGAGAGTATTAATATCCTCAGACAATAATAGCCAAGGAATAAAAATGATGAGAGAGACGATATTAAGATATTTTCTCCTCTATTTATGTTTCTGTTACATGTATTATTGTCCCAGTAATAATTGGACATTGAACGTTTTCCGTGGAAAAACTATTTGTTTACCTATCCTCGTTAATCTGGATAAAAACCTCGGAATAGAATATGCAGACTGATAAGCGGTTTGTACAAAATGTAATAATCCTACATCGTAGAGTTGTCGTCTCACGCGAGAGTAGAGAGAGACGATTAGTCGAGTAGTAACCATCGTGTTAGCGTCGTAATCCATAAGTAGCGTCTGAGAGTGAGAGCTGAGTCTCAGTCAATATAAACACACGTGACGTTAAAGGAGGTGAGAATTTAATACTAATACAGTGAAAATAGGAACATACCTATAATATACTCAGTAATACTTACCCTATATATTATACAATAATTAGTACCGTATATAGATATAGGTATATAATAAATATGGTTATAACTACTATAAATATAGTATATATATATATATATATATATATATATATTAAATATTGCATAATAATCACAATTATATAAGATGTTAAAAAAAAACATATAATAAGAAGGTAAAGAATTAACTGTTCTCACGAGCAACATGAGGTGGACTGAGGACCAATATACCCGGTGCGTACGATTGAGCCATCCTCCAACCCAAAAGTTAGATTCAAGAACAATTATAAAGCAACCGAGCTCCTTCAAGGCGACATCACCAGTGTCCAGCCTGTCCTCTCTCGTTCTTTATATTGTAGATTTTAAATATTGCATAATAATCGCAATTATATAAGATATGTTCTTTATATGTTCTTTCTTTAACATCTTATATAATTGCGATTATTATGCAATATTTAAAATCTACAAATAAAAACGAGAGATAGGACAGGCTGGACATCCCGTATGTTCGCCTGAAGAGCCGTTGCTTATCAATTTTGTTCTTAATCCAACTTTTTGGTTGCGGAGGATGGCTCAATCGTAACGCACCGGGTATATTGTCCCCATTCGCCATGGCGGTGGTTCAATCCGGAGAAGAGAATAATTTTTTCCCCTCTCAATATATATCATATATATATATATATATATATATATATATATTATATATATATATATATTAATATATATATATATATATATATAATATATATATATATATCAGAGGTGGACTTACGGTCTTTAGTCCGCTAGTCCGCTAGGTCCGCTCCGAGCGGACTACCAGAAATAAGTGCGGAACTAGCGATGCGGAGGTCGTCAGGAAATTAGCGGACTTGCACGTGGGGATCAAAAAAAGTTTCCGCTCTTTGTCCGCACCTTTTTAAAAAATGAAATATAAGTTACTTATTAAGAAATCTTTGGGTTATAAAAAAAGCTAATATAATTCTCACTTTTAAAGTTATATAATTTATACTTTTAGGTCTAAGACTTATTGTTTTTTTTAATATAAACTTCCAAAAAAATCTCAACCTCCTTAAAAGGTACCATATATAATAAATTAACATTTAAATTGATTTTATAGACTAAATGGCTATTACTAAAAAAATATGGAATTTAATTAATTGTTACGTATAACTTATCAGTATATCAGTATGTATGCAATCTCTTCAATAAATTTAAAACACAAACCCAAAATTTATATAAATTATATATATTATATATATATATGATATATATATTAATATATTATATTATATATTATATAAAAATATTAGTATTATTTTAATCTCAATATCTAATCTAAATATCAGATATATAGATCTATATTCAAAGTCAATTTACATATATATATATATATATACTATATTAATATATTAGAATATATTACCAGTACTGGATTAACACATCACACCACACATACCACACACACACACACACACTAACACCACACACACATCACACACTCAACCACACACACACACACACAATATATAATAGTATATATATTATATTATTATATATATATATATGTTAATATATATATATTATATATATATTATATTAATATGACAATATTAAATTATCTAAAGGAGTAATTAAGTAGAATTAATATTTATATAATTATGATATATATATATAGTTAGATATTTAGATATTTATTTTATAGACTGTAATGAAATATATAAGAGCGATAAATGAAGAAAATAGTATGTATCTACTTATATAATTGATATTATTATAATAGTAAAGTCATCCTGAATTTTCAGACAACAGGTAGAATATTTTGTTTCCTTATGTACAAATTGTTATCAATTCTGTAACAGAAAATATATCTATTATTTAATTTTAAGAGGGTTTTCATCTACTATTTCACGAATCTACAACAAATTACTTAACTTATACCTTAACCTATCACATAGAACACTGATCTAGCGCGAAGCGAGGTATAGAAGCACAATAAATATTATCTTTCGGAATTAATTTTTTTGATGTCGTGTCGACCATTTGGTCTAGTTAGTGACCCTTTATATATAATTTTATGCTGTTTCAACACTTACAAATTTATATTATATTTTTGAAAATAAATAATATGATAAATAAAGAAATATGAATCATAATAAATATTTATATCTAATTAATAAAATAATGAAATAAATATAGATCACATGCGGTCTTTTATGAACAACCGTTTAGCTGTCTCAAATATTTTAACAAGTTTTTCAGAGTTTATTAGTACCAGGAACAGTTTCAGTCTATACTCAAAGGATTTCCTGTTCTCATTATATTAATACCGTAAGTTATCATGTGATACCACAAAGCCACGATCCACGATACAAATTATAAGTAGTGTTTAAGAAAAATTAGTAATTAAACTATTATCTTAAAACTAATAAAAGTGCGTAGGAACGCGCAACTATTACGTTTTTAATTATTTAATAATTTATTATTATTATTATGTATTATTTTATTATTATTATTATTATTTATTATTATAATTATAAGATATATATTATTAGTATATATATTATATATATATATATTATATATATTTATTATATATATATAATATTATATATGATATATATATATATATATTAATATTAATATATATATATAATATAATATATATATATATATTAATATAATATATTATATAATTAATATATAAATATTTATATTAAATTAATATTAATTATATATATTATATATATTATATATATTAATATTTATTTATATATATTATATTATATATAATATATATATATAGCTTACCTGATAGCTTTTAGTAATTTTAACTGATAGTAATTTATATAGTCCATTAGATCTTGACCATAAGGTAGGAGTCGAGGCTTTCATGGGATTTCTACCTAAAGTTTGACGAAATAACCTTCATAAATTAATATAGGTTGACCCAAGGTTTGTTCAAAATTTAATGGATAAGAAGGTGAGGAATGTCGAACCACTTAATTCCCCTAGTCAGTGACGCCTTAGACTATTTCAGAAGAAGTGCGACTTGGCGGAATGAACCGTCAAAGTGGAGCTCTGCAGCGCGCACCTCTAACCAGCATCGACTCCTCAAATCCAAGGACTCCACTTCCTTTGTCTTGCTAAAGGTTCTACTGCTCTCTGTGCCAGCAACATCTCTCCAGTATTATATTGTTCACTTCTTTTCGCTTACACCAGTCATATCACCGATCCACACGCGTTCACACGTCCCACTCTTCTCTCTCTAGGTGGCTTTTCCTCCAGCGGAACGGTCTTCGGCAGAGAGCGCGGACCTTACATTTTTAGTTCCATGTGCATCCTTTTCTGGTGTGTCGCTCTCTCCTCCGAATTTTCTTCTTTGGCGAGGTGATCTAAGGAGACACACATCTATAGCTGGGCTACTTGTTGCTATTTGTTCGGTCCTCATACTGATGTGGTCTCTGTAAATTCTTCTAGCACCTTAATCTTTTTGAAATAATATCGTCATCTCATGTGCTCGGTACCTCTTTTCACTTAGTTTTTCACTGACCTCCATCTCTCTAGAGTGTGGATAAGGGCACTCAGCGCTGTTTATGCAACCTCTGAGATTTTTGTAAATATCATTCCAATTTTATATAATAAAAAATTCACTGATCATTGACAAATCTCTCTCTCTCTAAATTGTTTGGTACTTCTGTTATGACGAAATTCTATTCAGTGACCTCATTCTCATTATTTATAATCAGATAAGTCTTTTCGTTGGAAGTCGCCACATTGGTCTCAATTACCGTTTTAGTAGGTAGATTATATCTGTCCTTTTGACTCCTGTACGAGTACCTCTGCTGTCAATTCTTTATAATTGACTTGGCGGTGACAGCGTCGCTCGCCCCAACCAACATTTTTTAGCTGGTGCACAGTAGTTTTTTCGATTCTTGGTTTCACTCACTGAGACTCAATCCATATAAGATTTGTTCCTACCCACCCCCTGCCCACCAAATCTCTCAACCCGCGAGAAATATTCTTCCAAACTTCATATTTTGCTCTTCACCTGGCATTCACTTCTTGATTCTCATGGAGATTAGCAGAGTCCTCTTTCTCTGCAAGCTAGTGAACTTCATAAATTTCGCCTTTTCGGTGCTTATTTTCATATCTTAACTAATTCATCCACCGTTGGCCTATTCATTTTAATCTCGCCTTCCGACTCACTGGCCTGCTAGACATCAGCTTCTCCCTCCTCGGCTATCTAGAGTTAGGCTGCATACGTCAGCATAGATCCAGGATGGTTTCCAACTAATTTTTCCTTATGTCTATTTAAGAGTTCTCTTCAAACCGGTAGTCCATATATATTTGATTCAATAACGCCGATAGATTTGAACACTTTCCTTGTCTCACTCCTCGTATCTAACTCTAACCATTACATTACGAATCCCCCATAAATACTCACCTCACATCATTTCTTATTTCTGTGAAAGTCTGGTTATGTGATCTTTTTAATTGTCTTATCAGCTTTTTGAGTTTGGTCACATTACTCCGCCGTTTTCTCTCATTAAGCACTTTATCCAATATCTCATAACTTTCACATTATCTATTTAATCTCTACATCAAATGCTAGGAGTGTGTGTAATTAATTTATCAATCCAAAAATAGGCACATCAATCAATCTTTCCTGTTTCTTTCCACTCCTTATCTATCATACTATCTATATCATATTTCATAATCGGTATTCTATCATATCTATCTAGTGATCAGTAAGCTCTACTTGTATCCGATATTCTTAATCTGAATTAGACAAAGGTAATCTGTTTAATATCGAAATAATAAAGTTAACATATCTTTTATACAAGTCTAAATAAATATTAATATATTTCCTTAGGTTTTTCAGTTATGCTACTATATATAAGCGCTGAACCTATTTTACTATATAAAGTAAGTAGATACTATAATATAACTAAATATATATAAAATAAATAAAAGTAAATATATTATATTATATTATAATATATTGTATATTATAATTATTTGATTAGAGCTAAGTTCTGGTATATAGATAATTTTAAATTTTTTTTAATAAATTGATGATGTATAGTTTGAGGATTTTAAAATAGTTAGAATTAATTATATTTTGTATTGTTGTGATCTCCTATATATATCATGATTGATAATGCGCTGTGGTCATTCCTTCTACTGCAATCTTTAGGTGGTTTGGGTTATCCGGAGCTTATGCCGACCTCAGCAGCGACTGTTTCAGAGTAGAACGTAGTGTCCTCTCGATTTCGTTGCGTCTACGTATTCCTTGCACTTATTCAGTGCTACAATAATACCTAACAATCAGCGTATTTCGGAAGTCCGCACGTTGTTAATTGCGCTGCAATGGTCCAGCACAATATTGCCCTTATGAGCTAAGAGATGAGTGTATGTTCGACTTCACGAAGATAGTGTTCTAGGGAAAATATTTATGAATGACTATCGAATTGATGAGGTCATTATGTTATTGGTATGTGCTAAGGTTGGCGTTTTACGATTATTTATCATAGAGAGAGAGGGTTTATTTCATATACACTTCAATATTGTTCTAATTAATTTATATTATATACAATCCATTAGATATTCACAGAAATCTTCAAGATTTTCCACTTCCTGCTCAATGTCGTCTTCAAAGGACAAGGATGTTTACTTTTCGACTCCTCCATAACACTATTGGTGTGCGAGATGTAAATCCCGACTTTAGGGAGTGATTGGCGGTCGAATAAATAGAGTGAGGAAAGTGCAGTTATGTATTAAGGGATTTAAGAAGCTACTATGATGACTCCTAAAAAGAGGTATACTCGCACCCCTAAAATAGCGTAAATATTTCGCTAATAATATCTTAGTTCCGACAGGTAAGCTAAGGAGATGTGGATATGTAGAGTGTATAGAATTACAGGAGTTCAACAACATTGCTGGCGCGTATGCGAAGAAGAAAGATGATACGGAAAGCGTTGTGATGGAAGAGGGGTGCTGGTGTTATGATCAGCGTGCACAGCAGCCCATTGCTAAGTGAAGGTCCGTCACCTAAATCATTCTGCCTCCCTTCTGAAATATTGTTGACCACCCTTTCCACCCATAGGAAGGTTTATTTCGTCCAAGACTTAAGTAGACTCCATGAAAGCCTCGACTCCTGCAGAGTCTATGCTAATGCTACGTATCAGGCTCGGTATAATATTATTATTATATATATATATATTATATATATATATATATATATATATATATATATGATCTTAGGTAGAGTTTGGAATGTGTATTATCTCTTACTATTATGCTTCTTTTTTATTTTAAGTAACCTTTATTATGTAGGAGATGTTGGATTGAGAGGATAAGAGCGAAGGTTTTTGGAAAATAGTCGAAGGGGTTAATGATATTCGGGTGATATTCGGCTCATGTTGCGGGTTTTGTGCAACCAGTTAATA
>JABUQX010015653.1:7500-17500 GCA_015478945.1 Trachelipus rathkii | reverse complement strand
TTATAATATATATATATTAATAAGTATATATATATATTAATACACTTTAGTTTTATTTCTTTGCATGTAATAGTCAGTAATTATCAATTGATTATAATGACTTATAATATTTTTCTTATATTATAATATAATTAATATTATATATATAATAATTATTATACTATAATTAATATAATAATTATTAATTAATATATATATTATATATTAATTAATATATATATATTAATATATTATATAGTAATATAATAATATTTAATATATTATATATTAATATATAGTTTTCGAAAGAATATTATTGAGGTACTTAGTTAAACTTCAATTCACAATTTATAAATATACATTGTAAATATATTTGTTATATTATTGTAATAATTTTATATTTTCACGTGCTTAATTATTATTGAGTGTATGAAATGTCCTGTTGTAAAGCCATACACATATGTACTCTGTGTAAGAGGGGCTGACGTCCGACGTAATAACCCCGTGTGCACCTATTATGAATGTCAGTTAAAGTATGAAAATTCCTGTCTTGAGTTATATTTCAAACTGGTAGAAAATGGCATTTATGTAAGCAATGAAAAGGTGAATTTAAATGGCGACTAGATGCGGGCCCTCAACTTGGGAAACCGGCATCAAGTCGAGGATCTGTAAGAACCTCGGTGGAAGAGAGGTTGGTACTTCCGGAGTGAATACTGCCTATTAAATAATTCAATAATTGTGTAGTTAGACAATTAAATGCTGTCGTGCGTAATAGTCTATAATTTATTTGATAGATTGCGACGTTTATATGGCTTAATGGTATAAAGATAACTAATATAGGAAACTATTCGCATCTCTCAAATTTCATGGAAGAATTAAGGAACAATAGAGTAGAAATAATAAGCACCACGTTGTGTCAATAACATCATAAGTAAATATAAGTCTGAAATGTGAGTAAATGAGTATCTCTGTTATGCTAAGTATATAATATAGGTTATATCTAAGCTTTAAATTAGTTTAGAGTATATATACTGTATATACTAGTTATAGTGACCTAATAGGTATGAGAATCGAATAGATTGAGTTGAATATATAGTGAGTGATATGAAATAACTAGAGATAAGTTGAATATAAGTATATATAACAAGTATATGAGGGATATATATTATAATATATATATATTATTATATAATATACTTAATATTATATATATAATATATATATATATAGGGGTGAGAGGTATATAAGTTGTATTATATACGTTACTCACTCTCAACTGCTGTTGTATATTATATAATATTAGAGATCATGATATATAATAGTATTTATAGATAGTTAGATTAAGAGGTATAAAAGTGAAATAAGTATAGATGTAAGACTGTTACTATAGGAGAATTTGAAGGGGGACATATAATTTAGGTAGCATTATATAGTACGGTATACGATATCTAGTAGCGAGAGTTATAGTTGATGACGAATAAGATATGAAGGAACGTGAGTCGATATATTGAGAAGAGGTAGTTGTATATAGAGCTGCTGCTTTATATGAGAGGAGTTGTAGGATATAATGCAAGGTGAGTATAATGAATGATGTAAACAGTTCAGAAGGACAGAGATATTAAACGGTAACCTGAGTAAGGATATGAGGAGATAGATGAGTAAATGTGATGTACGTATGATAAAGTAAGTATATAAGTAGATATCAGTAAGGTATAGAAGGCTATATATATATAGGGTAAATACCTGCTAATTTAATCTCGGAGGATGTATTATTAAGATCACAGTGAATAAAGGGAGGGTAATAAAAGTGATATATAGGGAGAAGGAGATTATTGACTGATTATAAGAATTGTAAAAGTATGAGAATTAGGTTAATGTGATAGAGAGCCACGTGAGTGAGGTATATTATATATATATATATATATTAACTACCTCAATGAGAATTATAAGACAGTAAAACATTCGGAAATAAGAGGAGTATTTAAAAAAGATAGTTATAATTTTTAGATAACAAGCTATAATACTGTGACATCGCGTACACACTTATCATGTTATACTAGTGAAGCACTGGTATATAATAATCATAGGAAACACTATAACTCGAAGAATAAGAAATAGATGAAGTAAGTAGTATAATATTTACTTTGCTGCGGAAGATGAAGTAGATATTAAAGTAAAATGATTGGAAAGAGTAGGATGCAAGATCAAGGTATAATATAGGAATGAAGTTATTAGGAATAATATTATTAGGTACGTGAAGAATGATGACACTTATAAATGATAATGCGATATATGTGGTGATAGAGTATAATATATAATTGAGATAGTTTTATTAATATAGCGCAGGACATTTATAATATCGGTGAGAGAGGATATGGTAGCATGCAGAGAATTAATGCTCGAAAAGAAGATGGGGTATATAATCTCACGACCCACCAGGAGGGCATGATAAAGAACTATAATAGGGAAAGATACCGATAGATAAGATTATCCAGTAATTATCGTATTGGAGAGGACTTCTACTAGGAAGATGTCAGCTACCAATATATTAGAGAGCGCCTGAAGAGAAGAGGATTAGTATGCAGGAAGAGTATAGAATTATCTGGAGATAAGATTGCTTGCTAACGGACTGAACAGGTATATTGAAAGAATCTATTCTAGATGAGAGAGAGAGAAAGTATAAGATAAGAATAAAGTATAGAAGTATATAGAGTAAAGTAAGTTAATGAATAAGTAAGAAGTAAGTATTAATTAATATAGTATTATAATATATATATATATATATATATATATATATATTATATTAATATATATATTATATTAATATTATATATATATATATTATATATTAATATATATTAATATATGAATATATAATATTATATAATATGAATATATTTTTTATAAATAATATATATAGTGTATGAATTTAAATAATAAATATAAATACCTATATTATTTTTTTATTAATTTCATTTCAAATAATAATTCTAAAGAAATATCATATTACCATAAGAGAGTGAATAGGTCCAATAGTGGAGAAAAAATAATATATAACGTTTATGATAAGATATAGTGTAATATATATATATAATATATATAATATATATATTAATATGATATAATATATATTATATATATTATTAATATATTAATTAATATATATATATATATAATATATATATATATATATATATATTATATTAAATATTAATATATATATATATTATTATAATAATATATATATAAATATATATATTATTATATGTGTAATAGTATGTGGTGGGTAGAGGGAGATATGAAGTGTGTTGATGTATGTCTTGTTCTTCTTGATTATAGTGTAAAAAATAGTTCTTTTAGTTCATTAATTTATATTTATCATTTCTATAATCATTATAAATTTAATAATGATGTATAAAAACAGCAGCTGAAAGAGGACCTAGATTAAGGTCGAAAGCTTTTGCTATTGCTTCTAAAAGTTAAATTTTATGATATAAAATATCTGATAATTTCTAATATTCTTTAATGATTCAATATAAGGATTCCAGTAAAGTCTCAATATTACTTATTATAATTTATAAGGTACATTGTAATAATCATAAATATATATTATATATATTATTATAAATATATATTAAATTATATATATATATTATATATAACTAAATATATATATATAGATATAATATACATATATATATAGATAGTATATATATAGTATAATTAATTATAATATATATTATAATATATATTAATATATTAATATATATATATAATTATATTAATATATATATATATATTAATATATATATATTAGAATATATAATATATATATATATATATATTATATATATGTCAGTATATATATATATAAATATATATATATATATAATATATATATTAATTTATATATATATATATATATTATATTAATAAATTATATATATTAATATATATATATATATTTATATATATCATATATATCATATTATATATATATATATATATTATATATTATATATAATAATATAATATATATATATTATATATATATATTATATTATTATATATATATATATTATATATATATATACATATAAACTTGCTAATATACCCTATTAATAGATAAAAAAAGTGAATAAATTTAATAATTATAAGTATTTATATTAATATTTATGTATTAAAAAGCCGTCATTATTACTTTATTTATGATATTTAAAATTTTGATTAATTATTTAAACTTACCAATTTAATGTTTAATTGAGGTGAAAATAATATTAAATTTTAATAATATATATGCTTTATTTAAAAAAAAAAAAAATATATAATTTAATTTATATATTATCATATTAAGTGTTCACTTAAATTCATATAAAATACAGTTATCTATATCGATGAAAGGATTATGAGTAAACATTAATTGTGATTTACTATATATATATACTATATATAATATATATATATATATATATATTAATATAAATATAATATATATTATATTATATATATATAGTTATAATATATTATTATATGTTATATTATAATAGATAAAAATAAATTATATATTTATTATAAATTATTATTATTTAACATATATATATATTATTAATATATATTTAATATATATAATAGATAGATATTTATATGTAAGAAAATATATATATATTAATAAATAAAATATATATATATATATATATATATATATATATATATATATATATATTATATAATATATATTATAAATATATATATTATATAATAATATATATATATTAATTATATATGTATATGTATGTATATTTATTAAATATTATTAACATTATATTATAGTATATTATATATATATATATTAATATTTATATATATATTATATATATATAATTATATATATATATTATATATAATATATTATATATATTATTATATATATATATATATATATATATAAATATATATTATATATATATTATTATTATAAATATATAAACTTATATATATATTATACAATATATATTATATATAAATTATATATTATATATATAATATAATATATATTAATATATATATATAATATTATTATTTAATATATATATATGTTAATATATATATATATAGTAAATAGTATATAATTAATATATATTATATTATATTATATAGTATTAATATATATATATATATATATAATATTAATATATATTATAGTAAATATATATATTAATTGAATCTATTAATGTATATATATATAATATTAATACATATATATATATATATAATATATAATATATAAATATATATAATATATTAATATATATTATAATAATATATATTAATATATATATTAATTAATATATATTAATATATAATTAATAATAATAAATAAATATATGTATATATATATATATATTATAATATATATATATATATATAGTTATTAAATATATATATATATAAGATATGTAATATATATATATTATATATACCTATATATATTAAATTATATATATATATATATATATAATATATTATATATATATAATTATATTATATTATATATATTAATATATTAATATTTATTATATTAATATTAATAATATATATAATTTATATATTATATAATATATTATAATATATATATATATATATATCATATATATATATGTATATACTTAATATATATATATTTAATTATATATATATATTAATATTATAATATATACTATATTTAATATTATATAATATATATATATATATATTAATATATATATATATAAATATATATTATTATTAATATATTAATTAATTAAATAATATATATTATATATATATAATAATATATTTATATATATATAATATATATAAGGTATATATATATAGTAATATATACCTAATATTCCTACGAGCAATAGACATCTACCTCACAGCAAATATATCTCACACCTACAATGATGTTTAGCCACATTTGACACTCACTTGTTACATTCACGCCTCATCAAATTCACATTATTTACATTCATATAAGCCACATATTAATTAATATAGCAATTGAATTAACAAAAACGTGATATATAACAAAACTTTAATTCAATCAAGTAAATAAAATACTTGATACTGATAAATAACTCAAGTAAAATAATACATTCCTCACCTTCACTTAATATTATTCAAACATTCCATTTGTCTTCAAATCAAACCAGCTCATTTATTAATTTAACTTATTCTTAATAACTTATATATATATATAATCAAGCTTCAATGCTATTCTAACAATCAATCACTATCTCACCTATATATATATATTATATATTATATTATATTATGTATAAATATCGTATACCTGGTATTATGTGGGCTTTTAAATAAATTTATAAATTATATATTTATGTATATTTTTGTCAACTATATTCTAACCCTTATATCGTACATGTTCTTCTTATTAAATAATTATAGAGGATATTAATTTTATTTATATATATATTTTAATTATTAATTATTATTAATTTTATATTTATATATTATTATATTTAATTAATTAATATATTATTTATTATTATTATTTATTTAATTATTTATTTATTATTTTATAATCTTAATTTTATATATTTAATTAATTATGATTATTATTATTATATATATTATTAATTATTATTTATTATTATAATATAAATATATGCATATATTTTTTTTGTACTTAAGATATTTTGGTATTAGATAATTTAATTAATTAATGATTATTTAAATTATTTATATATATATAATATATTATTATATAATGTATTATTGTATTATGTTAATTATACTATTATAATTATATTTATAATTATTTATTAATATATTATTTATTTATATTACATTTTTCAATTTAATTTTATTTAATTTACTTCATTTTATCATATTTACTTATTATTGAATATTATGTTCATTATTATTATTGTTATATATTTTCATTATTATTTTTATTATTAATTATATTTTTTTATATATTAATATTTTTTATGTATTATTCAATAATATTTTATGATTATTAATAATATATATGTGGACAATATTTAATTAATATTAAATTTACTTATATTTATAATAATTAAATTATTTATATTAATAATATATAATTATTTTCTATTATATTAATTTAGTTTAGAGTATTTTTTTGGTATATAGTTTTATTATTTGATTAATTGTGATTTATATTTTTAATTTAATATATGGTTTTTTTTTTTTATCTTATTTATATATTGATTTATATATATATATTATATATTATATTATTAATGTGAATTATATATTATATTATTTATTAGATTATTATTATTATTTATTATATAATTATTATTATATTTAATTATTAATTTTATTTTAATTAAATTATTTAAAATATTATACAATTTTATTATACTTATATTAATTATTATTTATTTATAATTTAATGTATTATTTAATCATTTTAATTTTAACTGTAATTTAAATATTATTACTATTATATTTATAATATATACTTATTATTATATTATTAGTATATTATATTATCTATTATGATATTATTATTATAATTATTTTATTTTAGATAGTAAATTATATAATTTTATTTTTATTAATTTTTATTAAAAAATAATATTATATAAATTAATATTTATAATTATTATGTATTTATATAATATTAATATTTATTATATTATATATATATTATTTAATATTATTATTATTTAATATTATTATATTATATATTAATTACATAATTATTAAATTATTAATATTTAATTAATTTCTAATTATTATATTATTATTATATTACTATAATTATTATATCTTATTATATTTAATTATATATATTTATATATTTAATCATATTGCATAATTTGTAATATTAAGTATTTATAATTAATTATATATATTATATATTTATATAAAATTACAATATATTATTTATCTTTTATATATTTTTATACTTATTAATATTATGAAATATACCCATATATTGTATATTAATATTATAGATATAGTATGCTATAAATATTTATATGTATATATTAATATATGTAAATAAATCCTTTTTTTATTTATATAATATATATATAAATAGTGAGTTGCAGATTTTATTAAAGAAATATTCATGCAATAAGGAATGTTTATGTTGCATGACTCACAACCACAAACTGAAGTGTTGTGTAAAAGATCACTAAAATGACGATAGGAAAACTATTTTTTAATATGCTATATATTACTAGCATATATATATATGTTATACATATTAATATTTGTAATATAATGGTTATATATATATAGGTATTATATATAATATATAATAGCTGTAGGTATCAATAATATTATATAGTGTTTATTAATATTATTAGCTATTGTATATATTAGATGATTTAGTATCATACTAAAATCTATGATTGTGATGTAGAAGATATAGTATAGAATAAGATAATTAACTTTTCTGAGATCTAATATTATATGAGATGAAAGATAGTAATAGACGTTATACGTATACTATAGTAAATCTTACTGTAAATTATATGTATATGACATTACACGTATCATAATATCACTGTTACAAAGATCTCTTACTCTATCTACATATAGATATTATTATACTTATATAGTAAATGATAGTATATATATAAATATAGAGACAATTATATATATCTATAACATATCTTATACTAATTACTTAACTATTATATATAATACTATATTAATATATATACTATATATATTACTACTAAAATATATATATATATATAATCTATAATATATATATTTTACTATATTGAAAACTACCATACTCGAGAGAGACCTCTTCTCTTTTCTCCTTACCACGTGCTGGGTCGTACTCTCTCTAAAGATATAATAACTAAAAAAAGAGAGAAGAAAAAATAACTTCGATTCTCATCTTTGGTTATGTTTTGAGAGAGTTTTGTTAAACTTGTTAATTTTATATGATTTTTCTATCTGATATTATAGCTTGTCTGACAGTCTACTATAGTCTTGAAGAGAATTTATTTTATCTTTATCTTTTTTTTAATAACTCTTATATATGTTATATCTTATAAAAAAATAAAGTTATAATCATAATACACCATACTTTTTTTTTTTGTAAAAGCTGGTTTAATTAATTTTTTTACAAAATAACGAGAGCAATTCATCTAAAAATATCGAGTAATTAACATTTTCTTTTTGAATTATTTTTTTAATCATCAACAATACCTCAAAAAGTATGTGTCAAATCTAAAAGGATTCTCCTAAATCTAAAGAATCCCACATGTCAATAATATGTTTTGGAGTACACATCTAATAAAAAACACATCATTTACATGTTTATGGGATTACATATAAATCCTATAACTAACATATAGAAAATAAGATATTTCCATATGATTTCATTAATAACAGAAATTTAACTATGTATAATACAAAGAAATGTATGAATAGTATTCTTAAATTTATGGTATTTATGTACAGAAACAACAAAAAAAAAAAAGTTATACAAATAAACATACATAAAAAAAAACGTGTTCAAACCTAAATCGGTAGTAAAAAGAATCGCTCTACACTAATATATAAATTACTATTAAATATTATATTATATATATATTACTATATCTATATATATATCATATATATATATATCATAATCTGATATTTAAATATCTATATATAAATATATCTAAATCTATCTTACATTATACTATAAATCTATATACTTATAATATCTATTACTATAATATAGTATATTCTAAATATCTAATCTATAATTTCATATAAAATATTACTAGTAATATCATATTCACTTAATATCTTACTAAAGTTACTATATACTATATATTGACTAGTATATGATTCTAATAGTATCAATAAGTTATAGTATAGAAAATGAAAATAGATATCCGCATCATGTTACTCTGAACTTACTTATCTACTTCATCTTCATTCATATCTGTCTATTTATAAATATTCATGTCTATATATATTATATATAATATATATATATATATATATAATATATATACTATATATAGTA
>JABUQX010015653.1:0-2500 GCA_015478945.1 Trachelipus rathkii | reverse complement strand
TAAATAATATAATAAATTAAATAAATATATATAATATATATTATAATAATAATTTAAATTATAAATTAATATGATAATAATTAAATAATGAGAAATAATAATAATAAGAATAATATAATAAAATAATAATATAATAATTAAATGTATTAAGTAATAAATAATAATGAATAATAATTAATAATATATATAATAAATTATATATAATTAAATAATAATATAATAATTAAATTAAATAATAATAATAATAAATATAATTATATAAATTTAAATATTAAATATATAATAATAAAATAATAATATATAAATAGTATATAAATTAAAATAATATATAATATATTATATATAAATAATAATAATATAATTCAATAATAATATATAATAATAATTAAATAATATTAAATAATAATATATAATAATTAATTAAAATAATAATAAAATATATATAATAATAATTAATTATAATATAAAAATAATAATAAATTAAATAATAAAAAATAATTATATAATTTATAAATTAATAATAATTAAATTTAAAATATAATCATATTAAATATAATAATAATTAAATAATAAATTAAGATAATATAAATAATAATTTATAATAATAATTACAAATAATAATAATTAAATTATTAAATATATTAATAATTAATAATATATTATATTAATAAACATTTATAGTAAATAAATATATAATACTTTAAATACTGTTATAACGATGATACTATGTTGCAGAGTATAACAATAGCTCACTGTAATCAATAAGATAATGATAATAGATAACCTAGATACTCAGTATATTTTAATTAAAGTGCATCGAATAATATATTAAGTAATTTATATATATATATCGATAAACATAATAGTACACAAATTCACATTTCTCATATATACTGAATATAATGATTATAGATGACCTAAAATGTATAAGTATATCATAAATATTTATTCTTGTTCTCCTGCGCGTACCAAGGTATTGCCATATGCTGTTCTTCGTTTTTCTTTATTAAATTTAGCTTTTTATGGCATTCCTTCTGTTTTCTTTTTTTTCCTTTTTCTATTTGACAGACATCTTAGTAAATTGTTCTTCAAGTAATATATTGTGCTTATATTTTATTATAGAATTATTAATTAAATTATTTTATTTAATGATATTATTATTAATTATTGAATTATTTATTATTATATGGCTAATTAATTATATAATTATATATTATTTAATTAAATTAATATTAATTATTATTATATTTAATTTATATTATATTTTATTATTATTATCAATAACTCATATTATTACGTTTATTCTGCGAATTTTTTAGATAGCAAGATAAAACTTACCGCTCATATCCGAACATAATACTATTAGAAGGTTCATAAATAAATAACTATATCAAAAGTAGTAGTAATGGGTATGGTCTTCTTTATTAATATTAACAGAACACCTTAGGAAATAATATGTTCATTAGACAAATGCATTAAAAAGTAAAGTAGAAAATTAATAGTTAGTAAATACTTATAATAGATATATTATGTGAAAATAATCATTGATATATATATCGACAATATCGTCATATTAGCTATAAACACTTAATATATATATTAATATAAGAATAAATATTAAATATAATAATATATATTAAATATTATTAATATTATGTAAAATATATATTATTATATATATATATATATAATATATATATAGATTATATATATATATATATAGAATTATAGATATTATTAAAATATAGATAGTAATATATATGGAATATCATCTGTAACTAATAATTTTATCATAAAAATTATCTACAATAATAAAATTAATGAAATAATAGAAATATTATCGACAATGTCATATGGAAATATTAATATTATAGAAACTATTAGCTGTAAGTAAAAATATTATATATATATAATATATATTGAAATATATAAATTATATATATATATATATAATATAATAGTAATATATATATATATATATATATATATATATATATATATATATATTGATATGAATAATATTAGAAATATATATGATATTAATATATATATATAAGATATAATATTAATATATATATATAATATAGATGATAGATATATATATATTATATATATTAATAATATATATTATAGATATATAAAAATTATAAATTAATTATATATATACTATAATTAATATATAATATTAATATATATAATATATATTAATATATTATTATATATTAATTAATATTATATATATATATTATTATATATAGATATATATATTAATATTTATATATAAATATATATATTAATATATATATATAATATAGAATATTATATATAATTACATTAATAATAATATATATTATAGATAATAATATATTATATATTAATATTATATAAATATATATATATATATATATTAATAATATGATATATGATGAATAGTATATAGATTATATAATATTATATATATATATTAAATATAATTATTAAATACATAAATTAATAAATA